>WNWK01032610.1:0-21774 GCA_009830355.1 Cherax destructor
AGTTAGTAAGTCGTAAACCCCCGTAAATCAGCGCAAAAAATCAGTCAAGCAGTCAGTCAGCGCCGTCGTCAAGTCAAATCAGCGCCGGCCGGTAAGTGGCCGTGGCAGCGGCCGGGGGCCGGTCGGTCAAGTGTGGGGGGGCCGGGTTTGGCAAGGCCCGGCGGGAAGGGGGGGTTGAAAGTAAGCGGTGGGCCGCCGGGAGCCGGCCGTCCCCGCGGGCCAAGTAAGCGGCCTTGGGGAGGGGGGAAAGCCCCTTTAAGTGGGCGCCGTGCCGGCCGGTAAGCCGGCCGGGCGTAAGTCGGCCGTCAGTAAGTCGGAAAACCCGTAAGCGGCCGTGTAAGTGGGCCCAAGCGAAGCGGCCGCCAGTAAGTGGGCGCAGTAAGCCGGCCAAGCGAAGTCGGCGCCAGTAAGCGGCCGGGGCCCAGTAAGTCGGCCGGTTTGGGGAGGGGCCCAAGGTAAGTGGGCTTTGGGTGTCGGCCAAGCCAGTGGGCTTTGAAGGGGCCCGTGAAGGGGTTTTAAAAGTCGGCCGCAGTAAGTCGGCCTTGAGCCGGGGGGAAGTCGGCCGCGAAGCGGCCTTTGGGTAACCCCGGGGGGTTGTGTAAGCCGGCCGCAGTAAGTCGGCGCGTAAGGGGCCTTTCAGTGTCGCAAGTCCCCGGGGCGGGCAGCCGGGCCGCGTAAGTCGGCCGCCTAAGCGGCCGGAAGGGCCGGCCAGGCCGGCCAAGCCAGTAACGGCCGTGGAAGCCGGCCAGCGAATCGGCCCCCCGGGGGCCGGCCGGGGGGGCCCGCTAAGTAAGTCGGGGGGGGGCCGAGAGCGGCCGGGCCGTTAGTAAGCCCCCCCCCCATTTAAAGTCGGTAAAGCGCAGTAAGTGGGCCGGGTAAGTGGTAAGTCAGGGCCCCGGGTAAGGGGGGAGTAAGTCGCCGCGTTCATTTTAGGGGAAAAAGTCGCGCGGGGGCAAGCGTGTCAGGTGGCGTCAAGTCGAAGCAGTGTGGGGCTCAAGCCAGTGCAGCCTTTGTAAGTCGCAGCCAGTAAGTCAGCAGCGTAAGTGCCGGTAAAGTCCCGTAAGTCAGCAACTCAAGCCAGTAAGTCAGCCCCAACGTAAGTCAGTCAAGTCAGTAAGTAAAGCAGTAAGTCAGTAAGTCCGTCAAGTCAGCCGTCAAGTAAAGTCAGTAAGTCAGTCAAGTCAGTAAGTCAGTCAAGTCAGTAAGTCAGTCAAGTCAGTAAGTCAGTCAAGTCAGTAAGTCAGTCAAATAGTCATCACACAAACTCGAATATTTAGCTCATTCTTTTTAATTGTACAAAGTGAAGCTTCATTAAGGTCATAGGCTATCTGTCTAATATCTCGCAAATGGAACATGCTAAGTTAATTTTACAAAGTCTTGTATGAAATTGTGCCACAATTTTTCAATAGTGCAATAACAAAAACATGGCAAATAAATCCATGTAATATAACAGTCTACTGTATTTCACAAATTTAACAAAAAAAATTCAATCAGATACCTGTTCTGTAATAGAGTCTAGAGAGGAAGTTGCTTCATCAAAGATGAGGATAGGTGCATTTTTTAAAATAGCTCTTGCAATTGCTACACGTTGCTTTTCTCCACCAGACAATTTCAGGCCCCGCTCTCCCACCTGTCATAACATTTATATATTGTAATGCAAGGATAAAAAAAATATAGACCAAAATGTGAACTATTATTTATACGGCACACTGGCCATTTCCAACCAGGGTATGGTGACCCAAAGAAGGAAAGCTCATTTATTATCATTCACTTTCTAGTTGACTTTCACAATTCAAATGATCTGCTGAACTCTAACATTTCCACCCCTCCTTCATAATGTAGGTGTTTCACTTCTTGCCTCTGGAACTCAAGTCTGGCTAACCTGTTTTCCCTAAATCTGTTCACAGATATTACCAGAATTATACCTTTCATACCAAGACATCTTCTAATTTCTTCTCTTCTATGCATATTCACACCACCCATCAAACTCGAACAGAACATCTCCATGCCCTAGCCTCCTCATCACCGAAACAGTAAAGAACCAAACCTCCCATCTATACACAAGTGTTGGTACCACTATACTTTTAATACATTCACCTTAGTACACACAAACACAACACAAGAATGAGAGAACACTGTAGTAGGCCTACTGGCCTGTTGGCAAGCCCAACTCACACTCACTCTGTCGACACACCTACTCTCAAAATTTTAAATATGTTTTTTTCCCCCCATACCCTTTTTCCCCAAATTTTTATTCCATTTCTTTCTTTTTTCAACACGCGGCCTTAAAACAATTACAGGCTTTCGTTTTACTCACTTGGCAGGACGGTAGTACCTCCCTAGGGGGTTGCTGTCTACAAACATACTATGGATACTTCTTTCTACTCTCATCAATTAGCTCTTTTTTGAATATTTTTATCTTCCTTTTTTTTTTTTTTTTTTTTTTTTTTTTTTTTTTTTTTTTTTTTTTTTTTTTTTTTTTTTTTTTTTTTTTTTTTTTTTTTTTTTTTTTTTTTTTTTTTTTTTTTTTTTTTTTTTTTTTTTTTTTTTTTTTTTTTTTTTTTTTTTTTTTTTTTTTTTTTTTTTTTTTTTTTTTTTTTTTTTTTTTTTTTTTTTTTTTTTTCAAAGAACAATTAGCAGGAATATTTTTTGATGAAGGAAAAAAAAAGGGGTTTTGATATTATTAAGAAAAGCCTCAACCAGTGTGAAGGGAAGAAAAAGCCAAAAACTGGTTTACAATTTAAAAAAGGGAATCAACATATTTTAATGGGGGGCAGCCTTTTGAAAAGTCGGCTGAAAATTACAGAATGAATTTTACAAGAACTCAAAATTCCAACCCCAACAATTTTAATTGGAAAAAAACAGGCCTGTTTTAAGAAAATAAACAAACCTTCATTACACAGGGGAAAACACTAGGACAAACCAAAAGAAGGAAATTTTTTGCTTTTCCAACCCAGTTGATTTTTTAATCCCCTTTGTGGTGTATCATTCTGAAAATCCCCCCTGTTTAAGAGATGGGTGTCGCCGTCTAATTTGTGCGGGGTTGGGAAATCTAACAATAAGGCATGGGTCATAGGGACATTTTCTGTGATTGGTTCCATGAAGTGTTTGGCCCCAGTGTGAAGAAATATCTCGAGGAAAAAATTTGCCATTAATGCCTCCTGAAAGGACAATGCTATTTTCATCCTCCAGACTTAAAGAAAATTTTGGACTTTAAACTCAAAGTGAAGTTCTTGCCCCTAATACCACCCCTCCCCCAGCCCATGGACCAGCAGGTTATTTGCAACAAAAACTCACACCCCAAACAATGTTTCAAAATGCTTTGATGTGACCGTGACAGAATATGACCCTAAAAACTTTTGGAAAGATAATTTCCCTATCCCATTTTAAACCTTCAGGTAAGGCTTGGGAGGAGGACTACCAGGACTTTAACCTGCCTGGGGAAAAATTTTGGCCAGACTGTGTCCTAGAGAGGGGTTTTGAATTTTGGGGTGAGCCCAGAACCCCAAGCCGGTTTGCAAAAAATTGTGGAACTGGGCAAGTCCATGGGGTTGGTGTTTGTACCGAGGATGTGGCAGTTGGGGAGGAGCAAATGAAGAGCAACCACTGAAGATCTGCAAGAGCTTAACAGCAAAACAGACCACAGTTCAAAAAAGGTCCGAGGGGGAGGAGGGGGAAAGAGATGGAAGAATGTTTTTCAAGGATTAGGGGGGATCTTCCAAATGGGCTGATGTGCAAGGTTTAATGGATGATTATCACCCAACCAAGCTGCTGCAGGCCTGTATCGAAGTCCCCGGGCAGTTTTTTTGTGAGAGGGGGCCAGTGACTTCAATGGTCATAGTGGCATTAAAAAAAAAAAACCAGTAACCCCAAAAAAGAACTTGCCACCTGAGTGTTAATGGAAGGGATTCCCCTTTCCCAAACACTAGCATACTACTCCATCTTCTCCCCTCCTCCCGTCTTCCAAAATCAACAACTCTTCAATAAATGTAAGTGACATGTTATTGTACTATTATTCCTTTATTTCTCATAAAATTGTGTGTACATTGAATGTCTATATGTTGTAAAAAAATATTTTTTTTTTAATACTTTTGGATGTCTGGAACGGATAAATTTTATTTCCATTATTTCTTATGGGGAAAATAGAATCGGGTTCGTCCAAATCAATGTTCAACGGGCCCTTGGAACAGATTAAAAACGAGAACCGGGGTTGACTGTATTATGCCAAAATTCTGCAGCTTCAAATCTAGCGGGGAGAAAGCTGGTAGACCTACATGTGAGAGAATGGGTCTTGTGGTCAGTGTATGCAGTATAAAAACCCCGCAGCATGCAGTGCATAATGAGAAAAAAACTCTGTGATTTGGTTTAAAACGTCAATTTGAGGTGTATTTTCTTTGGTATTTATGGTTGTTTTTCGTTTCTTGACTTATTTGATAGAATGCAAGATAACAGTAGACCCCTGGATAACGCCATAATTCGTTCCAGAATGCTGTTCGAGTGCCGTTACCGAACAATTTGTTCCCATAAGAAATAATGTAAATTAGATTAGTCCTTTAGACCCCCAAAGTACACTTACACAAACACTTAAAAAAATACACTTACAAAATTGTTGGGGTTTGGAGCAGTACGTAAACTGGGGTTCACTGTACAGTGGAACCCGAGTTTTGGCCACCTGAGTATGGGCCCGCTTGAGTTTGGGACCGCTTTTCGGCTAAATTTTGTCCCGAGTTTTGCCCTGTGCCCAGTGTTTCGGCCGGCGTACCAGACCTGTCCGCCTCCCCGCGCAGGTGTCATGAGCCAGTCTAGCTTTGTTTATCCTTGAGTGAACATTACCCTGCACGCTCAAAACATTTCACAATAAATTAATTGTGTTTAGTGCTTGTTTATTGATTGTGACTGTGAAATAAGCCACCATGGGCCCAAAGAAACTTCCTAGTGGCAGCCCTTTGGTAAAGAAAGTGAGAAACACCATATAAGTGAAGAAAGAAATTGTAGAAAAATACGAAAGTGGTGTATCGTGTGGGCAAGCTTGCCAGGATGTACGGCAAAAACAAATCAACAATCACTTCTATCCTGGCGAAGATAAAAGAAATCAAGGAAGCTGATGTTGCGAGGCAGTGGTGGAGTACATGAGTGTAGAAGGTTCGCGAGTTTTGTAAACAAACCAGATGTTTTTCCAGTTGGCTTGATGGAATGAACAAAAACCATTCGCGTCCGGGCTGTACCAGCCCGGACACGAACGGCTTTGTCCACTCCAAGCCGACTGGAAAACATCTCATATTTTGTTAATTTATATGTTTATATGTTATGTAGTGTGTTTATTACAGTGGTACCCGGTTTTCATAGTCATCGGAGTTCGTAATGTTCGTAATATTGGCTCGGCGATCGTCATTCCACTCGGTGATCGTCATTGGTCCTGAACGCATATGCCCAGCCCGAGCGGCCCACACACCATTCAGTCAGTCTGGCATTGTTTATCAGCGGTGACCGTCACCCAACGCGTTCATACGATACATTTTGTAATATTCCATTCGTTTTAGTGCTTACAACTGCTAAATAAGCCACTATGGGCCCAAAGAAAGCTACTAGTGCCAGCCCTTTGGTAAGGGGTGAGAGGGGAGAATGTGTCTTAAGTGATTCAGTGATTTTACGATATGTTATGATACTAAAGCAGGCTATAGTCAGCCAGCGATAAAGTGTAGCATTAAGTTAAGCCATTAATCGATAGAAAAATGACGACATGAAACTTAACTCCTCCATTGTTGTTTGAGGTATATAGGGTGACTGACAACACCACCGTCTCTGCTTCTGCCATTCACCACCACTATGTAAGGCTTATCTTTCAGTGGCCCTTATAACCCAACAACAAACACAACACCAGTCCTCACATTCGTAATGACATATTCATTCTAGAGTATATGTTATGTTTCTATGTTATTAATATTGTTTATTATGTCATATTAGATGAATTGTGACAGATAAATAAGCCGTAGAGTTGATATTAGTGTCATATTGAAGGACTATCTTGCCCTGTCCCCAAACACGCACCACTGTAGCCGGCACAATTCCAAACATACCCCAGAAACAGAACTTTCTAGAACACTTTTTTAGCGACAGGGGTCCAGTGACCTCAAGCTGATCCTAGTGGCATTAAAAAACAAAGAAGGAAGTAACCCCAGAAAAGGACTTGGTACCTGAAGTCTTTATGGAAGGAATTTCCCTTTCAAACAATAGCAACTCTTCCATCCTCTCCCCTCCTCCTTCTTCCACACATCAACAACTCTTCAATAAAGGTGTCATGTTATTATTGTTTTATTCATGTCTCATTGTTTTCTGTGTAAATGTATATTTAATGTACAAAAATATTTTATTTTAATACTTTTGGGTGTCTGGAATGGATTAATTGAATTTCCATTATTTCTTATGGGGAAAATGGATTCGGAAATCATAATACAGTGGACCCTTGCTATTCGAACACTCCAAAACTCACCCTTTTATGTAAGCTTATTATTGTAAGTGTTTTTATAAGTGTATTTTTGGGGGTCTGAAATGGACTAATTTAATTACATCATTCCTTTTTTTTTTTTTTTCAACAAGTCGAGCCGTCCCCACGAGGCAGGGTGACCCAAAAAAAGAAAACTCCCAAAAGAAAATACTTTATCATCATTCAACACTTTCACCACATTCCTTATGGGAGTAAATTCATTTGGTAACAGCACTTGAAAAGAATTCTGGAATGAGGGTGAGTTTTGGAGTGTTCGAATAGCGAGGGTCCACTGTATTCGGTTTTAGTCACTCTCTCTGGAACAGATTAATTACGAAAACTGGGGTCCACTGTATATAATTTTGTGTTCCTGCATGCCAGCACAGGTGCAAGTTGTGGAGTTTAAAGCAGTTAAGTTCAGTGACAATGTGTAGCATTAAGAGTGTAGCAATTAAGTGATAGAAAAAAACGAAACAAAATAAACTCCTGACAGCATAAGTTGCTCTGCCTATCTTCTGCAAGGTATGTAAATGGTGTATGTACACCAGTTCATTTGTACATTATGGTTTTCTTATGAAAGAAGTGATATAATGCAGTTTGCCTCTCAAATTTTGTTTCTCTTATACTAACACGTCTGAAGGAGGAAAGACGTTTTTTTATAGCTGGAGAATGCCTGTGACCACATCGTAATGACATACATATTTTATTCATTCTAGAGTGTATATCAGGCTTTTTTTTATTTATACTGTTTATTATGTCGTATTAGATGAATTGTGATAGATATATAACCGTAGAGTTGATAATAGCATCATATTGAAGTACAGGGGAACCCCAAGTTTCAAACGCCTCGACTATCGACGATTCAAGTTTCAACGCTTTTGAACAAATTTTGTCCCGACTTCGAATGTGCCCCGTATTTCGAACTGCATGCGTACCAGACCTGTCCGCCAGCGCCTGCCGCGCAGGCGTCGTGAGTCAGTCTAGCTTTATCCCCCAGTGAACATTACCCTGCGTGCTCATCCAAACATTTCACAATTAATTAATTGTGTTTGGAGCTTGTTCATTAAGTGGTAGAGGCAGTGGTAGAAACAGGCAGTGGTAGAGACAGGCAGTGGTGAGGCAGGCAGTGGTAGAGCGGCAGTGTAGGGCAGGCAGTGGTAGAGGCAGGCAGTGGTAGAGGCGGGCAGTGGTAGAGGCAGGCAGTGGTAGAGGCAGGCAGTGGTAGAGGCAAAGTAAGAGTAATATAGAGAGGCCTGGAGCGTGACTAATGAACAGAGAAAATGTTATTTTAATGCTAGGAATGTCTGCACTGTTTATTCTGGACCCTATTTTGAAATTGGCATCTTTTGAAATTTGTGTGAAATTGGCCAAATTGCCAAATTCTGACCACTTTATTGGGTAGTTGAAATCAGTAAATGGGCAGTTTCTTGTACTCAATCGATAGAACAAATGGAGTTCTAGCAAAATATCTATGAGTTTAGTGGACTGGAACAATGGACTTGGCCGAAAATATGGCTCAAAGTGGGCGAAATCGCCGAAGCGTATGTATCGCCGAGACCGCTAAATTACGGGCGAAATTTTATAAGTTTTATCAAATTTCCTACTTTTTTGGGGTCATTACCATCGGGGGAAAAAATTCTCTACCATTTCATAAGAAAAAATATTTTTTTTTTTTTTGGGGGGGGGATTCTTCGACACTGAGAGCAAGTTTCTGAGCAGGAATCTTGACAGTGAAAGGGTTAAGGTATAATGAAAGCAATACTATTTTTCCCAATGTTATTCACATCACATATCACAAAATTACATAAAATGTTGAGTTGGAACAAAATTGTGTGTTATTTCAAATTTTCTTATAAACATAATGGGGCTACTGAAAAAGTTTCACCCAAAGCCTCAGTATTTCTTTATATAACTCAGTTTTTAAAACACCCTGAGTATACAAAATACAGTGGTACCTCGGGGTTCTATTTTTTCGTTGAGAATGCTGTTCAAGTGCCATTAAAACAATTTATCCCCAAAGGGGAAAAATGTAAAATAGACTAGTCCTTTTACCCCCCAAAAATATACTTACAAAAGCTTTTAAAAAAAATAAACTTACAAAAAAAGGGGGTTTTTGGGGACCATTGTAACTCGAGGTCCCCTGTATAAATAAGGGTTTTTAAATTTTTCTCCATGGGAAAAGTGGAAAAAAATCATTCTTCCACAAGTCATGCATGTCAAGAGGTGACTAAAATGCTGGGAGCAAGGGCTAGTAACACCTTCTCCTGTATGAATTACTAAATTTAAAGAAAAAAAATGTTCGATTTTGACAAATACGGTACAGGAAAAAACCAATCCATTAACTTACCTGTGGGACAAAGCAATCCCCTCCTCAGACTATCCATGTTACATCAGCTATGTTTTGATTATTGATCAAGATGCTACCACTACTGGGTTCATAGAAGCGATACGGGGGGCGCAAATTGTCGACTTCCTTGAATGTGTAAATAAATATTTCATGGAAATGCAAGAAATTTATCTCGCAAATATTTCATAACATACAGTATAACAGACAATCATGTACAGGATAATTATAATCCAATGCAAGAGCTAAACCCACAGAGGTCATACAGTGTCAGGATAAACCCTGATTACATATCAAACCTGTGGGAATGGAGAATTATGGGAAAAACTTTAATAAAATATAAGAAAAAAACCTATATGTTGAACATGTTCAATACTACTCTAGGTAAGTCATGATAAGGACAGTTGCCCCAGGTGACCCTTTTGAGGGTTGCCCCTTTTCCCATTGACAGTTCCTTTTTTTGGCTACCACACAGAAGAACCATGTAGTGGTCTGCTACTTTTTATTAACCTTTACCTTTTTTTTTCAAATTATTTTCATTAGTTAGGATTTTATCTTGTACACTTTAGTGTCTTTTCTGTTTCCTCAGATACTTTCTTAAAATATACCACTTGCTTCTCATGAGGCAAGTATCACCCTTCACTCTTTTTTAATGTTTTTTTTTGGGTTTTGAAATTTTCCCTCAATGGCAGGGTGCCCCAAAGAAACTCATTCATTATTCCCCCATTTCCAAACTATCTTTCCAAAGTAAAAACAGTGTGCTTCTCACCTTCGAACTCAAATCTGGTTAACTGTTTCCCTGTATTCCTTCATGTTACCTCATTCACATAAGCATGCCAAATTCATAACATTAGTCACCACTTAAGCAATATACATATGCTTGTTAACTGTAACCTCTGTATACCTTGATAAAGCTGTACACAGAGCAAGACATTGTCCCAATAAGAGTTTGTTTTGCATTTTTCATCTCTGTCTTCATATTTAAGTGATAATTAAATTTGACTAATAAATGTTTAAAGAAAAAAATTCAATTTTTTTGCAATATTGTAGGAAAAATCAATCCTTTGAGGAAAATTCAAAAGCAGGCCAACCTCAGGAATCAGGATCATTAAAAGTCCAAAAAAAATATAAATTTGTCCTAAAGATAAAGTAAGTTTAGAACTATAACTTTTCTTCCTTAAAGACCAATTAATAGTATGTTTCAGTACCTATTTCCCAAAGTTTAAACAATGAATTAAAAATTAAGACTAAAATACGTTCCTCCCATCTTAGATGAAGAGTTACCAAAAGAAAAGTATTATAGATCTAATCTACATATCGATATCCCTTTAAGGGAGGCCCCCTTTACATAGTAAGGGTTTGATCCAAGGGAAATTTAAAACCCTTTTGGGCTCCTTCCTTTGATCGAATCTGATTATCCTCACCACTCCACTCTTCTACCTATTCAGCCTTTGGGGAATTTGAGTTTGAAAAAAAAAAAAAAAAAAAAAATTCTCCATCCCATTCCACTGGCCCTGGGTGGGGTTTTTTATAGGAAGTGCATACCTGGGGGATATTCCAAGGGTCAACCCCCCAAAACCCCGGGCATGACAAAGCCTTTGTAGTGGATCAGGGCATGATCAACCCGGGCTGTTACTGCCAGTCACATGCATCTTTGGATGTGCTGAACTATCCTCCAGAGTTTCGGAGGGGGGGCTTCTTTTGTCCTTGGGTGATGGTAGTATCCCCGGTGCTTGCATATCAGTTCTGAGAGGTGGCGGCCATAAGGGGGGATGACTCTTGGGTTTCTTTTCCGTCAACTGAGATGGCTCAGTAGATGTGAGGGGGCCATTCTGGATTGGGATTGCTCATTTACTAGCATGAAGGGCGGGGGAGGGAGCAGTTTCTATGCAGCATCAGCAATACTTGCTGCAACAAGGGTACTCTTGGACATGGGGGGGGATATGTGATCTTTGCTTTCCTCAGGCTGCCCCCCTCTTCCCCCTTTCCTTTTCCCTTTTTTTTTTTTTTTTATCTGCTCCTCTTTTTTTCCCCCCCCAAAAAAAAAAAAATTGTCCAATTCATGATCTGCCCCCTCCTGAGCCCTTTCCTCTCGGGACCCTTACCTGACCTAGACCTACCTATGGACCGGCCCTTTTTTAACCCAATTTCCGTTTTGGACAACACCTATTCCCCCGCCTATGCGGGGGTTCTGGTGGGGTCGGGTACCTCTGACTGCTCTACCTTGACCATGTACTCAGCTTCTTCCATGATGGTATTTCGATTTTGAATTTGTGGGTCACAGGACAAATTGGCTCGACACCAGCATTGGGAAAAAACCTTGAACTCTACTTGATGATCCAGATGTCTTCACAAACATTCCTTCTTTTTCCCAAACCCCCAAGAAATATGCTACCTGAAAACTTATTCCCCCCCACTCCCGTTTTTTCCAAAAAAATCTTGGAAAGAAATTCTTTTTTTTCAGCCAACAACACCTATGCACCTCAATGACCATGGAATTAGCAAAGCATTCATAGGGGATTTGGGGCAAAATGTATCCTTTAATGCCCTCAAAAAGTGGAATGCATTGTCGCTGTGAAAAGGGCACTAAGCAAGCTACAATCTTTATCTCCTTTAATTTACTAAAAGACATCCCTGTCACAGAACACACACATTCCTTTTTAGACTTCTAGCTGTGGTACTGTCCTCAGCCTGCATACAATTATCCAATAAGACTTTCTGCAATATGGCCTGGGCATTCAGAAGCAACTTGAGCTCCACCAAAGTGGAAACTTATGTCTGCCCGGCCTGGAGTAGGAGACATTATTCTAGCAACATTGCTAAACTAAACTTCAACTTCTGCTAGCTTCCAGCTTCTGTTTGTACAGCAGGCCAATGCTTATAGGTGCAGAGTCGTTCCCTACACCTCAACAATGTAGACAATGCTTTGGCTACCTAAGCAAGTATTGTTGATCACCGGAAGAATGACTAGTCTGCGGTGCAGATCATAATCTATCCTACAGCCTGCCTCTCACTTGCCTTAACTGAGATGAAGCTCACCCCGCATATTTCCCGGGGATGCTCTCTTTACTTGAGAGAACGTGAAATCTGTTGTCTCAAGGGAAAAGGGAAGGGCCTTTCACTGCTATGGCAACGATAAAACTCCATCTTAAGGAAGACTCATTTGGCTTTCCTACTCTACAGTGGTTCAGTGCCCCAGGTTCCTGTTGATCCCTCTTTCAATCACCCCGTGTCAACCCTTATTCAATCCTCACCTCTGACATTCCCACCTCTTGCCTACATTCATTCTTCCTCCACTTTCCTCATTTCTCCTCCCACACAGCCATTTCCAGCTGGGCCTTTATCTCTTCTCCCAAAAACCTCAGAGGTCCAAAACTCTTCCAGTCACAAAACTCCCTCCCAACCTCTTGCTCCTTCACATTTAACTTTCCTCCCTCTATCTTCCCCTTGCCTCCTATAGCTGTCACAGTTGTGCATCCATTCCATTTTATGGCCACTACTTCCCCACAGACATATATGGAAGACAGCAGAAGATGAAGCAATCAGTTCCTCTGCCTTGCCAAATTATACACAGAAGACAGTGGAAGATGAGGTAATCAGTCTATTGAGGCACTCAGTACTGTACTCTGTATTGAATTAAAAGCCACTGGTTGGCAAAACATCTTCAATATAAAGATACACCCAGGTATTACACGTGTCTTTTCTTCAACTTATCAGTATCGTATACCACTGATGCAACAATTCTGTCATTCTATTTCCATTGTTTTTGTTCTGTGGATTTGGGGAAAATGGAGCAGATCACCACGTAGAACTGTAGGGGGTGTGAAACCACAGAGCCACCAATGGAACAAAGCTCTTTTTGTACTTTCCCACTTTTTGACTGATGCAGATATACAATATAATGATGAAATAATTACAGTTCTTATATCAAAGTGGTAATTCTCACCCTGATCCTGAGCCTCCAACAATAGCAATCTTCTTGCCAGCTGGAACAGTGAAACTAATTTATCTAAAATTATATTCCCTGATGTGTATGCAAAGCTGACATTGTTGAAAGTTATTGTTGCCTCCTCTTGAGAAATTGTCATGGAACTGCATTTGGAGCATTCTGTTGAAAAATGCAATGAATAATAATGTAATGAAGTAATACAGCAATACATCCAAAAAATAAATGTAAAACATTTTAATATCTATATTAGTTATAAAAATATATTCATAAGCATACAGTGTAGCCCAAGAAAAGAACTGTCTATGGGAGAAAGCCCCCTTCATTTATGATGTCCACAAGGTTATGGGCCCCTTATAGTCATTAAGCACTTTGTATAATAGTGCAATGTTCACAACACTATACCTGAGCAACAGATAAGTTAAGTTATGAAGCAGGAAGATGAGGAAAAAAAGATACTGAAAACATAGCATCATACAATTTGAGAAGGAAAAATCTCATATAGTGGAAGAAAGTCCTAGAATAACTATTACACTAAACCTGTCCCTTGAAGTACACAAACAGAACATCAGCAGCAGCAGCAGCATAACTGGAGTATACCTGGAGGGTTTGGGGTCAACGCCCGCGCCCGGTCTGTGACCAGGCCTCATAGGTTAAGTTTATAAATGGGACAGTCAACAAGACACACTAGTGGTGCCAGTGTTCCACAGGGAAGTGTATTTGGGCCATTGTTATGGAATGTCTACTTTAATGACCTCCAACTCATTCCAGAATCCCATGCATATTCAAACAACTGTACTCTGATATTTACTTATCCAAGAGAGGAAATGCTCTAAGCTACATCAATTAACAGCTAAAGCCACATCAGCCTGGGGAAAATGATGGCAGGTCATATTTGTTCCTGAGAAAACACAAATAATGATTGTCTCTAGGCACCATGATGGTAATGGAGCAGTGATAAGAATAAATGGGAGAGTGTTGGTACCCGGAGTTAAGTTGATATTCTTGGGGTGAAATTGACTCCCAAAATGACTATGAACCACGTTGTAAATCCTGCAACAAAGCAGCTAGGAAGCTTACAGAATTTAGACGCATCTTGCATCTACTTAACAGCAGAGGTTGCAAGATTCTGTGCAAGACACAAGTACACTCACACCTTGAGTATGCCTCACTTTCTTGGACTGCCTGTCCCCATCTCATCTGCAACTTCTTGACAGAATAGAAAACAAAGCAAGACGATTCATCTCTTGCCCGGACCTAACCTGGACAGATCTGTCATTTCAGCAGAGCCTTCAACACAGGATTGATGGGGTGGCCTTGCTGTTATATACAAGGCAAACATTGTCAAGGTACAAACTTGGCTCGACTCCAAGGACAGTGAGAATTGAGCTTCTACACAAGATGGTCAACAAGCAGCAACTACACTGACTGTACCCATCTCCAGAACATCACTTCATCTGAGATCATTTATTCCTGGGATGACTTGTGTCTGGAACATGTCCGTACAGAATGACATTAACGAAATAAAGTCAATTGACCAAATGAAATTGCTGGCTCACATATGGTTCAGCTGCATCTTGTTCCCTATCTTAACAATAAAAAGGCTTTCAAATGAATTGATGTAGGTAACAGCTGAATTCTTCCTCCGTAAGCCTGCGTGTCGTAAGAGGCGACTAAAATGCCGGGAGCAAGGGGCTAGTAACCCCTTCTCCTGTATATATTACTAAATGTAAATGGGAAACTTTGTTTTCATTTTTGGGGCCCCCCACTGGTGGGAAACGGCCTCGTGTTGAAAGAAGAAGAACAGCTCTTTGCTTGTAAATAAAAAATTTGGAACCCTAAACCTAACCTTGTAAAAACCCTTGAAAAAAAAATGCATGGTTTTTGAGAGGCAGCAGTGAGTATAAGAGGTAGACGGGATACAAGGAAAATGTCAACAGTGGGTAAAAGAGAAATGAAAGTTTATAAATTAAAAAAGAAATAGTTAGGACAAAACATAAGCAACTTTGGAAGAAAGGTGGGCTAGAGAGAGAGTACAGATGATGGGAGAGGGTCACTAAGGTATGGGGTAGATTAAAAAAAATGAAGAATCAGGGGAAGCAGAAGTCTGTGGATGAAGAGGGTGGATACAGCAGGAAGAGAAGTGTTTGGGTGGAATGACAAGGTAAAGAGGGAGGTAAGGGTAAAAAAAATTAGCATACGAGAGTGGACGATGTAAAATTTTGATCCATGCTCAACATTAAACAAACCCTTTTAAAAATTTTAAAACCATATTTTTGACACCAGAAGCACTACACAGGAAGAGATTATAGGATTCAAAATTACATTCCCCCCAAAGGATGATAGAGGAAAAGCCTAGTCAAATTTTTGAATCCCCCGCTAAGGACCAGGAAATTGTTTCCAGAGCATTTGTTTCCCTTTCCTTAAAGTTGCACTTACTCAACTAGTCTGCCCATATATTAGAGGGAAATGAAAACATTTTGGGACCACTGGTTATTTTCCCAAATTACCCTCGTTAATCTGGCAAATGCTGATTTGCAGTTTGGCGTGAACCTTCAATTAGCATTTCAAATTAACTTGTATCCAGTTGCAAGATGAAGACAAGACCAAAATGTGGGGGGGGAAAAATGCTTTTGCAATTTAATCTGAAGAAATTTATGAGAAATAATTCTGAAATTTTTCCCAGCGAAAAGGGAACCGGGGCTATTATATTCAACAAAAAACAACATATCCAAATAATGTTTAATAAAAAAAAGGAATATTTTGCATAATGTTTTTGAAGAGGCCTACTTACTGTAATAGCAGCAGGCTTTTTCATCAGTGTGAACATGGTCTGCATGTCAATTGGGGCCTGGCGTATTTCACGATAAACGGGCCCTGGGGTTCAGTGGGTAGGCTTGAAACAAAAGCCCATTAACCATCACAAGGTCACCAACTGTTAAATTACCTGCAATACATAAACAATATTTTAATATAATTATAAACCATAATATTCCAAGAGTGGTCATCAATAGATTGCTAATATATCCTCAGCATGTAAAGAATTGAGGATTAAGAATTTGTTTAAATTACATAGTCATTTTTCCACCAGGAAAATGATAAAAAAAAAAATACAAATGACCTTTTGAACTGCAATATCCTCTACCCACCCATTCTTCAGAATACAGAAATTTGAATCCGGTTAACCTTTTTTCCTGAATCCCAGCATTAAATGTTGCCTTGCTCACACTAATAGCATGTGAAACCAAAAACTGTTTGCCTACAATCACTCAATTCTAAAACCCCTTGTGCAAAATTTTTTTTTTCAACTCTCCGGCTGTCCCCCACCAGGTAGGGTGACCCAACAAAGAAAAAAGCACTATTAAATAAATTGTTATATCAGAAGACTGCTTTCAACTTCCGGCTGTCCCCCACCAGGTAGGGTGACCCAACAAAGAAGAAAGCACTATTAAATCACTGTTATATCAGAAGACTTCTGACATCACAGTCCAGATGACCCCCAAACTGCAAAATCCCCCCCCCTAGCTTTTAAAAACCCTCCTTTCCCCCTTATTTAAACCCTTTCCAAGGATGACCCTCCCCTCATCCCCTTTACCCCAGATTTAAATGTTCCTAGTCATCCTATTTTTCCATCCTCTTAAATGTCTAGACCACCTAAACCCCTCCTCAGCCCTTTGAAAAAATTTTTTAGAAACTCAAAACCTCTTGCAAATTCCGAATTCTCATCATAATATTCACCCACATACGGCCTTCAAACAGACATTGCTACTACCTCCAGCTTCCTCCCACTTAAATATGAAAACCCCATGCTTCACACCTGTACAACAGTGTTATTATCACTATACATAGACCCCCGGTTAACGAATACCCCAAATCGCAATTTTGTAAGTATAATTTTGTAAATTCTTGTGGAAGTGTATTTTTGGGGTCTGAAATGACAACCATGAAATTTTTCCTTATGGGGTAAATTCTTGGGGAATGGCACTTGAGCAGACTTGGGGAAGTTTTTCAAACTCGGGGTCCACTGTACTCTAGACATCTCCCATTTTGTCCATGGGTCAAGTTCGTTGTGTCTGTGGATGCCTGAATGCAACACCCACCTTTTTTTCCCTTTTCAATTTAAATTCACCTTCTCTCTCACAGAACCATTTGCCGACAAGTCCACAGATGTATGACACACATACCATGATTTTCGCAGAGAACTTTTCAACATGATTTTGATGACAAAGCTTGCTTATATCAACAAGTTGCTCTTTAATTATTTTTAACTATGTGAAAAGTGAAAGTCATATGTACAAAATTAAAATAATTTACTGATAAATAATGCTAGCCACATAAAATTTTATGAAAATCTGGGATGTTTGAGAAGCAAGCACTTACATGAAGCAATGAGAAAGGCATGAAATCCTCTCCCAAATGATAAAAAAGCTTTCCCCCCAAGCATCAAAGTGAAAGGTAGACACTTTCTCTTTCCCATGAGGTGCATAGGTACCCTTCTAAGAGGGGATTTATTTACAGTGAAAACAGCATAAACCCCCCAACAAAAAGATGTTCTTTAAAAAAACCTGCCCCTAAAAATATGCTTAAATATTTGTAGTACATCATTCAAGAATTTCCTTTTAAAATTCTCCATTTGTTTTTTTAATTCTTAATGATTTTTTATAAATTTTTTTTTTTTTTTTTCAAAAAGTGGGCCTCTCCCACCGAGGCAGGGTGCCCCAAAAAAGAAAATACTTTCATCATCATTCAACATTTTCCCCAACACTCATACATAATCACTGTCTTTGCAGAGGCGTGATACGACAGCTGAGAGTGTCCTCCCAGCTGTCACTATCCCAGACTCCTCCTTTAAAATGCAGGCATTGTACTTCCCATTTCCAGGACTAAAGTCCAACAAATAAATTAACTTTTTTCCGTGAACCCTTTCCAAAAAAAGTTACCCTACTCACACTCCAACAGCTCCAGGTCCCAAAACCATTCTCTCCATTCACCCTATCTAAACGTTCACACATGCTTGCGGGAAAGCCCAACCCCCGCCCACAAAGCCTTTTCCCCCCTTCCCCTCCAACCTTTTCGAGGATGATCCCTACCCTGTCTTCCTTTCCCTACAGATTTATATGCTCCCAAGTCATTCTACTTGGATTCATTCTCTCTAAATGACCAAACCACCTCAAAAACCCCCTCTTCAGCCCTCTGACAAATACTTTTAGAATTCCACACCTTCCCCTAATTTCCACACCCCAAATTTTTCCCATAATATTTACACCACACATTGCCCTTACACAGGACACTCCATGCCTCCAGCTGCCCCCCGCTGCAGGATTTGCAACCCATGTTTCACACCCATAAAAAGTGTTGGTACCACTATTTTTCATACATTCCTTCTTTGTCCAGGGATCTTTTTTTGTCTCCACAGATACCTCAACGCACCACTCACCTTTTTCCTTCATCAATTCTATGGTTAACTCCGCCAACTCCCAAATATCTAAACTTTTACTTTTCCATAATCCCTCTCCCAAAGTGATACCCAATTTTTTTTTATTTAAATCGTTTGATCCCCTCATCCCTTACTCTTATCTATGTTCACTTTCAACTTTCTACCTTTACAACCCCTCCCAAACTCGTCCACTAACATTTCAATTTTCTTTAGAATCTCCCATAACAAGTATCATAGCAAAAAGTAACTGTGCAACTCCATTTGCTTTTAAATTTCCCCCATAATTTAACCCCACCTCTCCCCAACACCCTAGCATTTATTTTTTTTACAACCCCATCTATATATATAAAACAACCATGGTGACATTAACATCCCTGTCTAAGACCACTTTACCCGGGAATAATCCCCCCTCCTCACACCCTAACCTGAGCCTCACTATCCCCCCAAAAAACTCTTACAGCCTTCAGTAACTTACTACCTATTCCATACACTTGCAACATTTGCCACATTGCTCCCCTATCCACTATCATATGCCTTTTCTAAATCCATAAATGCAATGAAAACCCCTTTCCTTTATCTAAATACTGTTCACATATAGCTTCACTGTAAACATTTGAATCTACACATCCCCTACCCACTCTAAACCTCCTTGTCATCTGCAATCCTACTCTCTGTCTTTCCTCTAATTCTTTCAATAATAACCCTGCCATACACTTTACCTGGCCATAAACTTATTCCCCCCATAATTCTTACAATGCTTTTTCCCCTTCCCCTTTTTATAAAGGAACTATACATGCCCCTACCAATCCCTAGGTACCTTCCCCTCTTTCATACATTTATTAAACAAAAATAAACCACTCCAACACTATATCCCCCTGCTTTTTAAAATTTTGTCATGATCCCATCAGTTCCCCTCTTACCCCTTTTATTCTACGTAATGCCTCACGCACCTCCCCCACACTCACATCCTGCTTTTTTCCTCCTAAACAATGTTATACCTCCCCCCAGTGCATGAAATTTCCGCCTCCCTTTTTTTATCGACATTTAAAAGTTCCTCAAAATATTCCCCCCCATCTACCCAATACCTCCAGCTCCCCCTCTACTAACTCACCTACTCTGTTTTTTAACGACAAATCCATTCGTTTCCAGGCTTTTTTCCTTGTTTATCTCACTCCAAAATTTTTCTTGTTTTCAGCAAAATTTTTGACAGAGCCTCTCCCATTCTTTTTTCTTCCATATACTCAGCTCTTCTATTAACACTTCGTTTTGTAAAACCTCATAAGCTACCTTTTTTTTCTTTTATCACACCCTTTACCCTTTATTCCACCACTCACTCCTCTTTCCTCACCCCACCCCCCTATAGCCACAAACTTCGCCCCACATTCTAATACTGCATTTTTTTAAAATATCCCCAACTCTCTTCAACCCCCACCACTACTCATACTTGCACTAGCCCACCTTTCTGCCAATAGTTTCTTATATCTCACCCTAACTTCCCCCTCCCTTAGTTTTACCTTTTTCCTCTTACTTGCTGTTGCCTTTTCTTTTTGTCCCATCTACCTTTTTCTCTAACTGTAGCTACAACCAAATAATGATCTGATATATCTGTTGCCCCTCATAAACATGTACATCCTGAACCTACACATCAACCTTTTTTCCCCAAAAATAATCCAACAAACTACTTTCCTTACGTGCATATCATACCTTGTATATTTATTTATACTCTTTTCATAAAATATGTATTACTTATTACCAAACCTCTTTTTAAAATAGCTCAATTTGGTTCCCCATTTACATTTACCCCCGGCACCCCAAATTTACCTACTACTCCCCCCACAACATTTTTTCCCACTTTAGCATTAAGATCCCCAACCACAATTACTCTCTCACTTGGTTCAAAAATCCCCCCACCTCACTCAACATTTCCCAAAATATTTTTCTCTCCCCTTTCACTTCTCTTCTCCCCGGTGCATGAACACACTAAACCCACTTTTCACATCCAACCTTTTTTTCCCACATAACCTTTGAATTTATACATTTATATTCCCCCTTACCTGCCATAACATTATTCAACATTATTGCCACTCCTTCTTTAGCTCTAACCATTACCTGCAATAATTTCCTTGGTTGCCAGGACCATCATTGCTGACAATGCAATACTAAATTGCATTCTGACCCCAGTTTGAATGCCAAAAATGTAGCAGTTTTCAGGGGGTCGCCATACTTTTGCAGGTACTTGTCATACTGGTCAGACTGTGGGTCTGTTTTTAAAGTACTGAAAAATTCACCATCAAATTTGCTAATTGAAGAACATGCGCAAAAAATTCTCTTAAATTCCAAGAAAGAAATGCGTACTTGTAGTTACCATATGTATACAGTACTCTATTGTACGATAAGATTTTAAGACCAAATTTTCAGGTACAATGTAGTGAGTGGCCAACCTTGAAAGGTTGAAATCCTTACATACTGAGGGCCACCTGCATTACAGATTTCTGCGCCTTTGATACAAAAAGACCAAGAAAACACTCAAAATATTTTACGTTAAATGTGTACAAATAAAACTAGATAATCATGTTTTTGTTTCAACTGTGCTGGTCAGGCTCCAGGGAGACCTGGTCAGGCTCCAGGGAGACCTGGTCAGGCTCCAGGGAGACCTGGTCAGGCCCAGGGAGACCTGGTCAGGCTCCAGGAGACCTGGTCAGGCTCCAGGGAGACCTGGTCAGGCTCCAGGAGACCTGGTCAGGCCCAGGGAGACCTGGTCAGGCCCAGGGAGACCTGGTCAGGCTCCAGGAGACCTGGTGGCCCAGGGGGACCTGGTCAGTCTCCAGGAGACCTGGTCAGTCTCCAGGGGGACCTGGTCAGTCTCCAGGGGGACCTGGTCAGGCTCCAGGAGACCTGGGCAGGCTCCAGGAGACCTGGTCAGGCCCAGGGAGACCTGGTCAGGCTCCAGGGAGACATGGTCAGGCTCAGAAACCTGGTCAGGCTCCAGGGGGACCTGGTCAGGCTCCAGGAGACCTAGTTAGGCTCCAGGGGGACTTGACCAGGCTCCAGGAAGACCTGGCCAGGCACTGTTACAAGTTCTAATCTCTCTCCTTAAGTCTTTCCTCAGCTCATTTACACAACAGGGGATTACTATAGTTGCCAGATGGGTCACTGTTCCATCCTCAAAACTAACCAATATTTTCTTGTTTCAGTTTATAAGAAAGGCACATCCTGGTTGAAGAGGATAATGCAAACAATTATTATTAAGATGATTATTTTTTGGGGAAATGTACTGAAGGTAACTGCATGGAGAGAGGGTGAGTATAGTAAAGTGAGCCAGGTTAAGGAGAAGAGAAAGAAGGGTGTCACCCACCCATTCCTCAATAAGTTCAACCAGGAACACCGGTAATTGTAAAAAACCCTGAAGGCAGAAATGCCTAAGCAGTGGACAAACTGTTAAAATGTTCTACAGTCAGCAGCATACCACAAGCTACACAGGAAGGCAGAAGCACACACAAACAGATGGCTATGGATGAGATGCTTCTGCCTGATCCTCAACTGACAGTTTCATCTCTTTTGAT
>WNWK01032611.1:0-21773 GCA_009830355.1 Cherax destructor
TGTGTCAACTCCCATTTTGCATTTAATTCTCCATAATTTAATCCCACCCCTCTCCCCAACACCCTAGCATTTACTTCTTTTACAACCCCATCTATAAATATATTAAACAACCATGGTGACATTACACATCCCTGTCTAAGACCTACTTTTACCGGGAAGTACTCTCCCTCTCTCCTACACACCCTAACCTGACCCTCACTATCCTCATAAAAACTCTTTACAGCCTTCAGTAACTTACTACCTATTCCATACACTTGCAACATTTGCCACATTGCTCCCCTATCCACTCTATCATATGCCTTTTCTAAATCCATAAATGCAATAAAAACTTCTCTACCTTTATCTAAATACTGTTCACATATATGCTTCACTGTAAACACTTGATCTACACATCCCCTACCCATATTATAAGTTAATGTCAAAAATGCTCAATGTTATTTTCCTTAAGATAATCTCAATTCCATATTATCATTCAAGAATCTTAACACCTGTAACAATCTAATATCTAATATCATTATATAATAATTTAAACAGTAAAATTTCATCATATTGTAATTTTGAAAATAATTATTAACTAGAATAAACTCAATAAATTTCTCTAATATTAAGTATACATAGTTTTTAAGGACTAGAATAAGCTGCCCCTAATGCCATGGCATGTCAGTGGCTCTCCTTGCACTCAATTTACATTGAAACTACCGATACCCATGTAATCTGCAATGAAATAAAATTTGTTTGTTTGTTTGTTTGTTGTTTGTAATATTGTAAGTGCTTGTGGAAGTGTATTTTTGGGGGTCTGAAAAAAACATCACAAATCAATATGCAGTCCTAGCCATACACACATCCCCTTCACGCGTCGAGACAGCGAGTAGAAAGAGAACATGGTCAGTCAGGTCCAGTTCAATTACTGAACGTGACTTACACGAGAGATAAATGTCCTGCCAATGTTAAATTGCAGCCTGAACATTGTTAATTATGAGTAGATGACCATTTAAGTTAACCTTGAAAAAAACATTTTGCTGACAATTCAAGATGTAAGAATCTTTTAAGCTCAGGATTGGGATTTAGAAGATCTAGAATAGTTACCTGTATCCTGATACGATTTTTAGCATTGTTTCACATAAATTTAATGCATTTAGCTCGTTTTAGGCTTTGTGATCAGCAGATGCCTTATCACCACTAATCTTTAAATATTTAATCCCATGCGCCTTTTCTTAAATTTTTGTATTTTTTTTTTTTTCAACAAGTCGGCCGTCTCCCACCGAGGCAGGGTGACCCAAAAAGAAAGAAAATCCCCAAAAAGAAAATACTTTCATCATCATTCAACACTTTCACCACACTCATACATAATCACTGTCTTTGCAGAGGCGCTCAGATACGACAGCTGATAATAGTCCCTCCCAGCTGTCACTATCCCAGACCCCTCATTTAAAGTGCAGGCATTGTAATTCCCATTTCCAGGACTCAAGTCCAACTAAGTCAATTAACTGGTTTCCCTGAATCCCTTCACAAAATGTTACCCTGCTCACACTCCAACAGATCGTCATGTCCCAAAAACCATTCGTCTCCATTCACTCCTATCTAACACGCTCACACATGCTTGCTGGAAGTCCAAGCCCTCGCCCACAAAACCTCCTTTACCCCCTCCCTCCAACCTTTTCTAGGACGACCCCTACCCGCCTTCCTTCCCCTACAGATTTATACGCTCTCCAAGTCATTCTACTTTGATCCATTCTCTCTAAATGACCAAACCACCTCAACAACCCCTCTTCAGCCCTCTGACAAATACTTTTAGTAACTCCACACCTTCTTCTAATTTCCACATTCCGAATTTTCTGCATAATATTTACACCACACATTGCCCTTAGACAGGACATCTCCACTGCCTCCAGCCTCCTCCTCGCTGCAGCATTTGCAACCCATGCTTCACACCCATATAAGAGTGTTGGTACCACTATACTTTCGTACATTCCCTTCTTTGCCTCCATGGATAACGTTTTTTGTCTCCACAGATACCTCAACGCACCACTCAACTTTTTTCCTTCATCAATTCTATGGTTAACCTCATCCTTCATAAACGCATCCGCTGACACGTCAACTCCCAAATATCTGAAAACATTTACTTCTTCCATAATCCCTCTCTCCAATGTGATATCCAATTTTTTTTTATTTAAATCGTTTGATACCCTCATTACCTTACTCTTATCTATGTTCACTTTCAACTTTCTACCTTTACACACTCTCCCAAACTCGTCCACTAACCTTTGCAACTTTTCTTTAGAATCTCCCATAAGCACAGTATCATCAGCAAAAATTAACTGTGTCAACTCCCATTTTGCATTTAATTCCCCATAATTTAATCCCACCCCTCTTCCCAACACCCTAGCATTTACTTCTTTTACAAACCCATCTATAAATATATTAAACAACCATGGTGACATTACACATCCCTCTCTAAGACCTACTTTTACCAGGAAGTAATCTCCCTCTCTCCTACACACCCTAACCTGAGCCTCACTATCCTCATAAAAACTCTTTACAGCCTTCAGTAACTTACTACCTATTCCATACACTTGCAACATTTGCCACATTGCTCCCCTATCCACTCTATCATATGCCTTTTCTAAATCCATAAATCCAATTTAAACTTCTCTACCTTTATCTAAATACTGTTCACATATATGCTTCACTGTAAACACTTGATCTACACATCGCCTACCCACTCTAAAGCCTCCTTGCTCATCTGCAATCCTACTCTCTGTCTTACCTCTAATTCTTTCAATAATAACCCTGCCATACACTTTACCTGGTATACTCAGTAAACTTATTCCCCTATAATTTTTACACTCTTTTATCCCCCTTCCCTTTATATAAAGGAACTATACATGCTCTCTGCCAATCCCTAGGTACCTTCCCCTTTTTCATACATTTATTAAACAAAAATACCAACCACTCCAGCACTATATCCCCCCCTGCTTTTAACATTTCTGTCATGATCCCGTCAGTTCCAGCTGCTTTACCCCCTTTCATTCTACGTAATGCCTCACGCACCTCCCCCACATTCACATCCTGCTCTTCTTCACTCCTAAACGATGTTGTACCTCCCTGGACAGTACATGAAATTACCGCCTCCCTTTTTTCATCGACATTTAAAAGTTCAAAATATTCTCACCATCTACCCAATACCTCCAGCTCCCCATCTACTAACCCCCTACTCTGTTTTTAACTGACAAATCCATTCGTTCCCTAGGCTTTCTTACCTTGTTTATCTCACTCCAAAATTTTTTCTTGTTTTCAGCAAAATTTCTTGACAGAGCCTCTCCCATTCTTTCATCCGCTCTTCTTTTGCACTCTCTCACCACTCTCTTCACCTTTCTTTTACTCTCCATATACTCTGCTCTTCTATTAACACTTCTGTTTTGTAAAAACCTCTCATAAGCTACCTTTTTCTCTTTTATCACACCCTTTCTTCATTCTACCACTCACTCCTCTTTCCTCCTGCACCCACCCTCCTATAGCCACAAACTTCTGCCCCACATTCTAATACTGCATTTTTAAAACTATCCCAATTCTCTTCAACCCCCCCACTACTCATACTTGCACTAGCCCACCTTTCTGCCAATAGTTGCTTATATCTCACCCTAACTTCCTCCTCCCTTAGTTTATACACTTTTACCTCTCTCTTACTTGCTGCTGCCATTTTCTTTTTGTCCCATCTACCTTTTACTCTAACTGTAGCTACAACCAAATAATGATCCGATATATCTGTTGCCCCTCTATAAACATGTACATCCTGAAGCCTACCCATCAACCTTTTATCCACCAATACATAATCCAACAAACTACTTTCCTTACATGCTATATCATACCTTGTATATTTATTTATCCTCTTTTTCATAAAATATGTATTACTTATTACCAAACCTCTTTCTACACATAGCTCAATTAATGGTTCCCCATTTACATTTACCCCTGGCACCCCAAATTTACCTACTACTCCCTCCACAACATTTTTACCCACTTTAGCATTAAGATCCTCAACCACAATTACTCTCTCACTTGGTTCAAAACTCTCCACACACTCACTCAACATTTCCCAAAATCTCTCTCTCTCCTCTACACTTCTCTCTTCTCCAGGTGCATAAACACTTACTATAACCCACTTTTCACATACAACCTTTATTTTACTCCACATAATCCTTGAATTTATACATTTATATTCCCTCTTTACCTGCCATAACTGATTATTCAACATTATTGCCACTCCTTCTTTAGCTCTAACTCTATTTGAAACCCCTGACTGAATATTCACAGTTACCTTCAATATTCAATTCATCATGATAGATTTTTCCTTTTTTCACGATCAAGATTCCATTAAATGACATATACTCACTCCAACTCTGATGAATCCACTCCATCAATACATGATTGAGACCTTTATTTTTTCCTCAATGCAATGTTTTTCTATTTTTCATTAACTTCTGTTCATTACTTTCAGCATAGAACTTTAACAATTTGTCCTTCTGTTTCTTTAGGTGGTAGATAGTGGTTGTTCCAACACCAAACTCCTCAGTCAGATGCTTCACATTTACACTGCTGTCAAGTTTTTCCAACAGCTTGACTTTCTGTGATATAGAAAAACATAAAAGCTTCTTCTTTTTCTTTTCACTATTACCCACAGGCCTTTTCAACAAGACCTTCACAACAGAGTGTAAAACACATGGTATTCATTGAGTAATTGCTGCTGACAACAAACTGAATGATCCATTTGTGGTGCATCATGTTAACACTCAAAAAACTTTTGAATTTTGGAGGCTTTTGGATTTTGGATAAAGGATTCACTACTGTATATATAAAGAAACTAATCATGTTTTCTGCTAGTCTTATGGTACCTTTCCTTCTTTCATGCATATACTGAATAAATACTATATACTAACCATTCCAGAACTATATCCCCCCTTCTTTTAACATCTGTCTTCGTCTCATCTATCTTAGCTACTTTAGCTCAACCAAGTCACCAACACTTAATTTCATATACAGCAGTAAGAATGATTAATACACTTATTTACTGCATTGATTACACATGGCAAATGTATATCACATATATGGAATCCCCAACAGAAATGGAACATTGCATAAAGCAAAACTGCATAATGTGTGGGAAACTAAATGTTGGAATTATACTTCAAGACATGAACAAAACACACCAGTAGAGAGCATGTATCACTGGCTTTACAAAACTCATAAAATACTTACTGGCTGGAGGTGAGTGTGTTGGTCGTAGTCTCAACACACGACGTCCTGGCACTCATCGTGGGTGCCATTGTTGACTCAAGAGATCCAGTGTCACTTCGGGCATCTGGTGGGATTGCATAATCATCGGACACACCAGACTCAAAGGATGTATCTAGAAGGGAACAAGTAATTTATTTCTAATGGTACTTAAAATGCTGCAAGATAACAGCACAAGAGTGAAGTGAAACAAGAATGCCTGAAGGCAACAGCACAAAAGTGAAGTGAAACAACAGGACGGTTGAAATACTACCATTTCTTAGAATTTCATTCACAATTGTGCACCATTTGGCTGAGTTTGTTACCAATCTTTACTCAGAGATTGCTAAGTGCTTATTTACATCATTTTTTTTTTTACCCAGATCTGGAACTCTGGGCCATATATTTAATCCCAGTGTTAATAGTTTGTGTCTACACTTACCTTTGGTACATAGTAAACTCTCAATATAATGGATTAATGGTGGAGTATAATCATAGTGTCTATTAAATCAGGATATTAAAAATAGAAAAATAAAGCACTTAAGTACTCAATTGTACAAACACTTTACAGACATATTGCAAGAAACATTAAAAATAAAGGAGTTAAAAGTACAATTTACTTTGTGAATTTTGCGCATTATTTAAAGTCAGTTGTATCAAGGTTCATTTTATCGAGGAATCAATACACAGTATCAGACATTTCATTTATATCTAGTGTTGCAAGAAATACAAAACTGGTCTCTGCTTGTCTTGTGTTGTTATTCTTCTTTAATGCCCTAGCTCCTTGTGTTTGTTTCCTAGTACAGTGGTACCTCTACTTACGAGCAGCTTCCAACTTGAACAATTATGTAAGTGTATTTTTGTAGGTGCTTTTGTAAGTGTATTTTTGGGGGTCAGAAATGGATTAACCTAATTTTCATTATTTCTTATGGGAAAAAATTCCTTCGGTATCGGCACTTGAATAGCCGACTGGAACGAATTTTCCTCGTAAGTAGAGGTACCACTGTACAATAAACATAGTACAGTGGACCCCCGGTTTACGTACTGCTCCAAACTCGTAAGTGTATTTTTGTAAGTGCTTTTGTAAGTGTATTTTTGGGGGTCTAAAAGGACTAATCTAATTTACATTATTCCTTATGGGAACAAATTCGTTTGGTAACGGCACTTGAACAGCATTCTGGAACAAATTAATTACGTAAACCGGGGGTCCTCTGTATTACATACACTGGTTGCTCAGTCCATAAATTATTAGAGGTCTCAGCCTGCTGGGCCCTCTGTAGCTGTATAAGGCCTCACCATTATCTAAATTGTCTTGTAAAGTACATACAGTGGACCCCCGGTTTTCGTAATTTATTCGTTCCAGAATGCTGTTCAAGTGCCATTACCAAACAAATTTATTCCCATAAGGAATAATGTAAATTAGACTAGTCCTTTTAGACCCCCAAAATACACTTACAAAGCACTTACAAAATACACTTACATAATTGTTCGAGTTTGGAGCATAACGAACACCGGGGGTCCACTGTATATACATAGTACACCAAATACAGTGGACCCTCAGAAATCGAACACTCCAAACTCGCCCTTTTATGTAAGTTTATTATTGTAAGTGCTTTTATAAGTGTATTTTTGGGGGTCTGAAATGGACTAATCTAATTTACATCATTCCTTATGGGAATAAATTGAACAGCATTCTGGAATGAAGAATGTTCGAAACTCAGGGGTCCACTACAGTATAGGCAAATGTGCATGTATATGTGTATACATACATCTGAGTTTTCTTTAGAATTTTTTAATACAGTAGACCGTCATTTAACACGATAATTATGTTCCTGAAAATGCCGTGTAAGGTAAAATCATGTTAGATGAACTGAAGAACTTATAGGAAAAATAGGGTTACGTTCCTGAGAGCCCCAAAAAAGCCAAACAACTTTTTTTTTAGGCCTCCACATCTTACAAAAATAAAAGCGAATATGTAATTGTAGTTCATTGTTGTGATGTATTATGTTGTTTTAACTGCTTAATATTACAAATGTAATAGAAATAATAGTATTTCTTACCTTAAATTGTGGGTGCTGGTGTTTGTGGATGATTGTGAAGAGAGTGGAGGTTAGGTAGGTAAGGTTCGTCAGTACACCGGACGAGTGTTTCCTGACGCGGGTCTTAGTCAGATGATGACCCGCCATTGGAGCTTTTGATCATCTGACCGAGGCCTTCCACTGGCTTACCGAGTGGAGAGTTATGTTGTGCCCCTACTGGGCTGAGGTGGATGGTAGAGGTTCTGGTACTGAAGTCGATGGTTGTACTGAGTGTCTAACTTTAAGTCATTCAGTAAGTCAGTCAAGTCATTCTACTAGTAAGTCAGGCAAGTGATTCAGGCAAGTCAGTCAGACAAGTGATTCAGTCAAGTCAGTCAGTCAAGTGATTCAGTCAAGTCAGTCAGTCAAGTGATTCAGTCAAGTCAGTCAGTAAGTGATTCAGTCAAGTCAGTCAGTAAGTGATTCAGTCAAGTCAGTCAGTAAGTGATTCAGTCAAGTCAGTCAGTAAGTGATTCAGTCAAGTCAGTCAGTAAGTGATTCAGTCAAGTCAGTCAGTAAGTGATTCAGTCAAGTCAGTCAGTAAGTGATTCAGTCAAGTCAGTCAGTAAGTGATTCAGTCAAGTCAGTCAGTAAGTGATTCAGTCAAGTCAGTCAGTAAGTGATTCAGTCAAGTCAGTCAGTAAGTGATTCAGTCAAGTCAGTCAGTAAGTGATTCAGTCAAGTCAGTCAGTAAGTTGATTCAGTCAAGTCAGTCAGTAAATGATTCAGTCAAGTCAGTCCGTAAGTGATTCAGTCAAGTCAGTCCATAAGTGATTCAGTCAGTCAGTCAGTCAATAAGTCAGTCACACAAACTAATGTTTACCTCTTTTTATGTGTAAAAAGTAACACTTCATTACGACCACAGGTTGTCTTGTCTAATATCTTTTTCTTCGTTAATTCTAAAACTTAAATGCTTATACCTTTTCTTGCCACTTTGAGCAACACTCAAAGTGGTGTCATGATTGCTTGGCAGATACAAGATATAGTAATTAAAAAATCAAAACACAATTCACAATCACAAGTTGTAGCAGAAAAGAGGGACTGTACACGTATTAAGTATGAATGCTGGGATGGTGGGGTGGTGGCAGGGGCAGGCTGAGAGGGTGGTGTGGGTGGGTGAGGGTGGCGGTAGGTCTTCCCCATTGACTCAATGGCGTAACCCACCGCGGGCGACCGCGCGCTCAAAATGTTTTTCCCCTTCTGCTAACCGTGTAAAGTTAATTTTACGTAGTGTTACATAAAAATGTGCCGCAATTCTTCAATCGTGCTATACCCAAATTGTGCCAGATAAACTTGTGTTAAATGACGGTCTACTGTACGTAGTGTTTGTCCTTTTAAATTCCATGGGGAAGTGGGTTGGAATCCTTCCTCCAGGGGCAAAGTGTGTTCTAAGAGGTAACTAAAATGCCAGGAGCAAGAGACTAGTAACCTCTTTCTTCTATATCAATTATCAAAAAGACAAATACAGTAATGAAATTTTAAAGTCAGGGTGTTGAAAAATGTATGTATGCAATACAGATAAAGAATTTATTGTTAAAGTTATGAATGAAATAAAGCTATACGTCCTAGTACAAAGCAAAACAAAATGAAAAGGGGTGGGAGAGTTTCACTGGGGGAGTAACTTGGTGTATCCAAAAGAAGTGGCAGTATTATTAAATGACCAACTTAATAAAAAAAAAGTGTGTTTAAATTCAAGAATTGTGGTTTAGTATGAAGGTGTAATGTAAGAAGTAGATTATAGTATGTGTTCATGCACAAAGGGGTGAGAGGAGTGTAAGTGGATAGAGATTTTGGGAGATGTCAAAAGAATGTTCAGGAAGTTTTGAACCATGTGAGAGAATAACTGTTGTGGGTGACCTAAATGCTGAAGTGAGACTGTTGTAGAGAGCATAGAAACATTTAGTAATAGGTAATACAGTAGACCCTCATTTAGCATGACTTATGTTGCACGTTATGGGTATTGCACGATTGAAGAATTGTGGCACATTTTTATCTAACACGATGTAAAATTGATATTACACGGTTTGCGAGAGGGAAAAAAATTTTGAGTGTGTGGTCGCCCGTGGTGGGTTAAACCATTGAGTTAGTGGGGGAATCCTACTGCTATCCCCCACCACCCTCACCACCCTCCCAGCTTTCAGTTTGGTTCATATAACAATAATCATTTTCATCTCATTTTGATAAATCTGCCAAGCAATCATGGCACCCAGTAAGCATACAAGTGATCCTGCAAGTGACAAGAAAAGGTTTAAGCATTCAAGTCTAGGAATTACAAAGAAAATCGAGAATTGACTGACTTACTGAATGACTTGACTGACTTACTGAATGACTTGGCTGACTTACTCAATGAATTGACTGACTTACTGACTGAATTTGGGTCTCTTTATCATGCTGCTACGTTATTTATGTTATACCTAATATTATTCTGGAATAAATATGATAGGCAGATAACTTATTGATAGTATTTAATTTTTTTTTTTTTTTTTTTTTTAAATAAAGAAAAATTGGATATCACATTGGAGAGAGGGATTATGGAAGAAGTAAATGTTTTCAGATATTTGGGAGTTGACGTGTCAGCGGATGGGTTTATGAAGGATAAGGTTAACCATAGAATTGATGAAGGAAAAAAGGTGAGTGGTGCATTGAGGTATCTGTGGAGACAAAAACGTTATCCATGGAGGCAAAGAAGGAATGTACGAAAGTATAGTGGTACCAACACTCTTATATGGGTGTGAAGCATGGGTTGCAAATGCTGCAGCGAGGAGGAGGCTGGAGGCAGTGGAGATGTCCTGTCTAAGGGCAATGTGTGGTGTAAATATTATGCAGAAAATTCGGAATGTGGAAATTAGGAGAAGGTGTGGAGTTACTAAAAGTATTTGTCAGAGGGCTGAAGAGGGTTGTTGAGGTGGTTTGGTCATTTAGAGAGAATGGATCAAAGTAGAATGACTTGGAGAGCGTATAAATCTGTAGGGAAGGAAGGCGGGGTAGGGTCGTCCTAGAAAAGGTTGGAGGAAGGGGTAAAGGAGGTTTTGTGGGCGAGGGGCTTGGACTTCCAGCAAGCATGTGTGAGCGTGTTAGATAGGAGTGAATGGAGACGAATGGTTTTGGGACATGACGATCTGTTGGAGTGTGAGCAGGGTAACATTTTGTGAAGGGATTCAGGGAAACCAGTTAATTGATTTAGTTGGACTTGAGTCCTGGTAATGGGAAGTACAATGCCTGCACTTTAAAGGAGGGGTCTGAGATAGTGACAGCTGGGAGGGACTTTTCTCAGCTGTCGTATCTGAGCTCCTCTGCAAAGACAGTGATTATGTATGAGTGTGGTGAAAGTGTTGAATGATGATGAAAGTATTTTCTTTTTGGGGATTTTCTTTCTTTTTGGGTCACCCTGCCTCGGTGGGAGACGGCCGACTTGTTGAAAAAAAAAAAAAAAAATAAGTATTATTATACAATACGTATTTTATAGTGCGGTGAGCTCACATCTCCACACGCCATAGTGGTCCATGAGTAACTGACGCTGAGAGACTGCTGGTGCCTTCATAGCCCCGCCTACCCTTCAATACCTCTATATAATATCAGTTTTTATTAATTTGTGCATCTTTATCATGCTTCTACGCTATTTATGCTGTACCTATTATTATTCTGGAATAAATATTGATAGTAATAGTATTATTTTACAATACTTTATAGTGCCGTGAACTAACATGTCCTCACGCCATGGTGGTCCATAAGCAACTGAGAGACTGCTGTACCTTCTCACTCTGTCAAAGCCCCGCCCACCCTTCAATACCTCTATATGTCAGTTTTTATTAATTTATTCATCTTTATCATGCTTCTACATTATTTATGTTATACAGTAGACTACCTAATATTATCCTGGAATAAATATGATAGGTAGATATTATATATTGATAGTAATTGTATAATTATGCAATAAATCTAGAAGCAGTGCTTTGAAACTGGGTCTAGACCAGCTGATGATGCCTTATCGTCAGTTGTATAATGTACTGCAGGGTAAAAGAGCCCAGAGATCTATTACAGCATTTATGCACACTTCAATACAACCATCGACTTTAGTACCAGAACCTCTACCATCCACTTCTGCTGACAACAAACAACCATCCACCTCAGCCCAGTAGGGCCACACCATGCATATCCACTCTCTTAGTAATCATCCACAAACACCATTACCCACAATTTAGGGTAAGAAATACTATTATTTCTATTGCATTTGTAGTCTTAAGCAGTAATATATCACAACAATGATCTACAATTACATATTCACCTTCAATTATTGCAAGATCTGTTGGTCTAAAAAAAACTAGTTTGGCTTTTTGGGGACTCCCAGGAATGTAGCCCTATTTTCCCCATAAGTTCTTTTAATTATCTAACACGATTTCATCTAACATGACGTTTTCAGGAACGTAACTACCGTGCTAAATGAAGGTCTACTGTACTTGTTAAAAAAAAAAAAAAAAAAGAGGATCAATATAGCATATGAGATATGAGACAGGGCATAATGACATCAGTTTGACCCTTTGAGGGTCGAGACACCCGATCCTTAACCCTTTCAGGGTCCGTGCTGTAGTTCTACGGCTTTGAGTTCAGGGTCCAAACCGTAGTTCTACGTCATGAGCTCAGCTCACTCAGATAAGCTGTGAGCGGTAAATTTGGGCCTAGATATGAGAGAATACATCTATGTGGTAAGTGTGCACCACATAAAGCAAATCCTACAGCACATAGTGCACAATGAGAGAAAAAAAACTGAAACCGTAATTTTCAATTAAAAGAGCGACTTTGCAGTGTTTGTTCGTATACTTTTTATAGTTGTATTTGCGATTTATTGGTCTCATTTGATAGAATGGAAGATATATTACATATATAGAGATGATTTTGATTGGTTTTAGTACTGGAAATGGCTTGAAACTGAGCTCAAAGTAGCGGAAATGTTAAATTTTTGCTGATGTTCAAGAGTAAACAAATGACCTCACACGTCTAATACACGTCTAATACACGTCTAATACGCGCCAGCTGGTGGGTCTAATATACGTTCACAAATGTGGTGATATTATTTGTACAATTATTACAATATTGCATAACAGTAAATCTTCCATTTTTTGGTTTGAATAAAAAATCATTATGTGAATAAAAAATTAAAATGGAATTCATTTGTAAAGACTGAAAATATAACTAATGAACAGAGGAAATGTTAGTTTAGTGCCAGGAATGCCTGCATTGTTTATTCTGCACCCTATTTTGAAATTGGAATATTTTGAACTTTGTGTTAGATTAGCTAAATTACCAATTTCCAATCACTTTATTTTGTAGTTGAAACAGTTGACTGTTCGATTTCTTGTCCTCAATCGATAGAATAGAAGTAATACTAGTGAAATAGCTAAGAATTTGGTCAACTGGAATACAGTGGACCCCCGAGTAACGTAAAAATTTCATTCCAGAAGCCTGCTCAAGTGTCATTACCGAACGAATTTACTCCCTTAACCCTTTCAGGGTCCAAGGGGGTCTCCGAAACCCGTTCTCAGGGTCCAAGAATTTAAAAAAAAAAAATGTTTTCTTATGAAATTTTAGAGAATCTTTTTCTGATCATAACGCCACAAAAATTATGAAATTTGATCGAAAACTAACGGAATTATGCTTTCACGAAGTTATCGGTATGGATGACATTTATGCATCGGCGATTTCGCCCACTTTGAGCCCTATTTTCGGCAGATTCCAATGTTTCAGTCTACTAAAATTATAGCTACTTCACTAGAACTCCATTTCTTCTATCGATTGAGTACAAGAAACCGCCTATTTATCAATTACAACTACCCAAAATAGTGGTCAGAAAATGGCAATTTGGCCAATTTCACACAAATTTCAAACAATGCCAATTTTAAAATAGGGTCCAGAATAAACAAGGCAGACATTCCTGGCACTAAAATAACATCTTCTCTGTTCATTAGTCACGTTTCCAGGTCCCTCTTATATTACTTTTGCTTATCATTTTGAATTTTTATTCTCACAAAAAAATAGAAGATTTATTGTTATGTATACAACTGCATCATTGTAAAAATTGTATAAATAATATCAGAGTACTTGTGCATGAATATTAGACTTGCCAGTTGATGTGTATTGGACGCATGGTGTGATTTGTTTACTCTTGAACATCGTCAAAAATCGAACATTTTCGCTAGTTTGAGCTCAATTTCACGGTACTTGTCATTGTCAAACTAATCAAAATCATCTCTATTTCTGTAATATATCTTCCATTCTATCAAATGAGACCAAGAAAACGAGAATACATCAATAAATATCATACGAAAATTGACTGCAAAGTCGCTGTTTTAAACCAAAAATACGGTCAGAGTTTTTTTTTCCTCATTATGCACTGTGTGGTGCAGGAATTTTTTTATACTGCGCACACTGACCGCACAGACCCATTCTATCACATCTAGGCCTAACAGCCTCTTTCTGCTTGATTTGAGGGCGCTAGAATTTAGGCATACTAGTACGTCAATAACCCCAGGGCGTAAGCCGTACTAGTACGTCAATAACCCTGAAAGGGTTAAGGAATAATGTCACGTAGGTTAGTCTATTTCAGACCCCCAAAAATACACTTCCACAAGCACTTACAATATTATACTTACATAATTGTACGATTTCCGGGGTGTTCGTTACTCGGGGTCCACTGTAATGTAATTGGCCTAAAATGGGAGTCAAAGTCGGCAAAATTGCCGATGCGTAAATATCGCTGACGCATCAAAATTCGCGAGAGCATAATTTTGTCAATTTTCAATCAAATTTCGTACTTTTTGTTTTATTACCTTCAGAAAAAGATTCTCTACCATTTCATGATAAAAAATAAGAATTTTTTTTTTTTTTTAAATCCTTGGACACTGGTGCACCCTCTGAAAGTTAGCCTCTGGACCTTGAAAGGGTCAACCCTTAAACTGTACACACGTAGATATACGTTGGCATGCATAGTGCTCCGAACATAGATCAACGTTTTATTTTTCATTCCTTCAAATTTGGCACAATATACATGAGATAATGGGTCTGTGAACTCAGTGTGCGCAATATTAAAAAAAATCTGGGACCACTTAGTACCGTGTGGGAGCACCAGTTCAATTGAGTGCCAGCTAGAGCAAATCGCATGGCAAACACCAGGGATTCACTGATGTCATGTCACATTAACACTCCCCTTTCAAGAGGAAAGTAAAAATAGGTTAGATAAATACATGAGTGGCTGTGGGTGGGTGTGAGTTGGACCTGAATAGCTTGTGCTATTAGGTCTGATGCCGTGCTCCTTCCTTCAGAGGATGTGACCTGACTAGGTGGGTCATTGTTCTAAGCTGAGGGGGGGGGTGACATGGACCTGCCTTGCATGGGCCAGTAGGCCTTCTGCAGTGTTCCTTCTTTTTTATGTTCTTAAGTATTCGGCCGGCTGGCTTTGGCTGTCTCTCTGTCTATATATATCTGTCTATATATATATCTATATATATATCTGTCTATATATATATCTGTCTATATATATATATATCTGTCTATATATATATCTGTCTAAATATATATCTATCTATATATCTGTCTATATATATATCTATATATCTGTCTATATATATCTATCTATATATCTATCTGTCTATATCTATCTATCTATATATCTATCTGTCTATATCTATCTATATATCTATCTGTCTATCTGTCTATATCTATCTCTGTCTATATCTATCTATCTGTCTATATCTATCTATCTTATATCTGTCTATATCTATCTATCTATATCTGTCTATATCTATCTATCTATATATGTCTATATCTATCTATCTATTATCTATATCTATATCTATATATCTATATATCTATCATCTATCTATATCTATCTATATCTATCTGTATCTATCTATATCTATCTATATCTATCTATATCTATCTATATCTATATCTGTCTATATCTATCTATCTATATCTGTCTATATCTATCTATCTATCTATATCTATCTATCTATCTATCTATCTATATCTATCTATCTATATCTATCTATATCTATCTATATCTATCTATATCTATCTATCTATATCTATCTATCTATATCTATATATATCTATCTATCTATCTCTATCTATCTATATCTATCTATATCTATATCTATATCTATATCTGTCTATCTATATCTGTATCTATATCTGTCTATCTATATCTGTCTATCTATATCTGTCTATCTATATCTGTCTATCTATATCTGTCTATCTATATCTGTCTATCTATATCTGTCTATATCTATCTGTCTATATCTATCTGTCTATCTATATCTGTCTATCTATATCTGTCTATATCTATCTGTCTATATCTATCTGTCTATATCTATCTGTCTATATCTATCTGTCTATATCTATCTGTCTATATCTATCTGTCTATATCTATCTGTCTATATCTATCTGTCTATATCTGTCTATATCTATCTGTCTATATCTATCTGTCTATATCTATCTGTCTATATCTATCTGTCTATATCTATCTGTCTATATCTATCTGTCTATATCTATCTGTCTATATCTATCTGTCTATATCTATCTGTCTATATCTATCTGTCTATATCTATCTGTCTATATCTATCTGTCTATATCTATCTGTCTATATCTATCTGTCTATATCTATCTGTCTATATCTATCTGTCTATATCTATCTGTCTATATCTATCTGTCTATATCTATCTGTCTATATCTATCTGTCTATATCTATCTGTCTATATCTATCTGTCTATATCTATCTGTCTATATCTATCTGTCTATATCTATCTGTCTATATCTATCTGTCTATATCTATCTGTCTATATCTATCTGTCTATATCTATCTGTCTATATCTATCTGTCTATATCTATCTGTCTATATCTATCTGTCTATATCTATCTGTCTATATCTATCTGTCTATATCTATCTGTCTATATCTATCTGTCTATATCTATCTGTCTATATCTATCTGTCTATATCTATCTGTCTATATCTATCTGTCTATATCTATCTGTCTATATCTATCTGTCTATATCTATCTGTCTATATCTATCTGTCTATATCTATCTGTCTATATCTATCTGTCTATATCTATCTGTCTATATCTATCTGTCTATATCTATCTGTCTATATATCTTCTATATCTATCTGTCTATATCTATCTGTCTATATCTATCTGTCATCTATCTCATTCTATCGTCTATATCTATCTGTCTATATCTATCTGTCTATATCTATCTGTCTATATCTATCTGCTATCTATCTCTTATCTATCTGTCTACTATCTATCTCTCTATTATCTATCTGTCTATATCTATCTTCTATCTATCTTCTATATCTATCTTCATCTCTTCTTCTATCTCTATCTTCTATCTCTTCTTCTCTCTTCATCTCTATCTTCTATCTATATCTCTCTCTATCTCTCTTCTCTCTCTATCTCTCTCTATCTCTCTCTATCTCTCTCTATCTCTTCTATCTTCTCTATCTCTCTATCTCTCTCTATCTCTCTCTATCTCTCTCTATCTCTCTATCTCTCTATCTCTCTATTCTCTCTATCTCTCTCTATCTCTCTCTATCTCTCTCTATCTCTCTCTATCTCTCTCTATCTCTCTCTATCTCTCTCTATCTCTCTCTATCTCTCTCTATCTCTCTCTATCTCTCTCTATCTCTCTCTATCTCTCTCTATCTCTCTCTCATGTACACATAAGTACAGTTATTATACATAGTGTAAATTACCTAGGATAACCCAAGAAGTCCAGGCAAAGTGCTATACAATGCTTGTAGATATAAGACATAATAAGCATGACTGGCAAGTAATACGCATTGTCACTTCTGCATCGTGTATAATACTTGTTGGTTTACGAGCCGCACTTTGAGACTGAGACAAGTAGACAGAAAGACACATACACACACACACAGAAAGACAGATAAGCAGAGCTAGACAGACAGATAGATAAACAGTGGAAACAAAGAGAGGGTTCCCTGCTCACATTCATCAATGTCATTGGGCTGTCAGTGTTATCTGACATTTGTCATAACACCATTCTTCAAGGAGTTTCATATACTCCAGGCACACACAGGCAGACAGAAAGACAGATAAGCAGAGATAGACAGATAGACAGAGACAGATAGATACAGCCAGTGAAAACAAAGCGAGGGTTCCCTGCACACATTCATTCATCAATGTCACTAACTTATCAGTAGTTATCTGACAATTGTCATAACACCATTCTCCAAGGAGTTTCATATATACTCCAAGATGTCTAAAACATTGCTGGGACCTATAAATACTTCGTATATATTTATAGACAATAGTAAATGACCAAGGCAGGTGAAAATATTCACCTGTTGGTGTAATTGAGTACTATTTAGTACAGTGGTACCTCGAGTTACGATATTTTTTCGTTTGAGAATGCTGTTCAAGTGCCATTACCAAACGAATTTATCCCCATAAGGAATAATGTAAAATAGACTAGTCCTTTTACACCCCCAAAAATATAAACTTACATAAAAGGGCGATTTTGGGGACCATCATAACTCGAGGTACCACTGTACCTAATATTAGTGTTAGAACAAAGATTGGCTATGAAATCACAAGAACTATTATAAATTGTAATTATCAGAACATAAAAATGATATAAATTAAAATAAAAACTAGAAAAAAAAGTATATCGGCAATACTTCTACAAGCGGCAGGACTTGATGTTGCCATCAGGTGAGCATCCAGCACCAACTTGGCAGCCTTATATCTCAGTAAGTACTGGCCCTAAAAAAATTTTTTTATCCTATCCCATTTCTAAAAATGAGCTCTTCATTTAAAAAAAAAAAGCAATTTTTTTTTTTCAAAATATTCGGACAGTTTAAGGGTTAACTCACTCTCAGTGTGCGCAGATTTTTTTTTTTCTTATGAAATGAGAGAGAATCTTTTCCCGATGGTAATGACACCAAAAGTACTAAATTTGAGGGAAAACTTACGAAATTACGCTCTCGCAAAGTTAGTGATATCAGCGATATTACGCATTGGCAATTTCGCCCACTTTGAACCCTATTTTCAGCAAATTCCAATGTTCCAGTCGACTAAAATTATAGCTATTTCACTAGAACTCCAATTTTTCTATCGAATGAGTACAAGAAACTGCCCATTTACTGATTTCAACTACTCAATAAAGTGGTCAGATATTGGAAATTTGGCCAATTTCAACCAAATTTCAAAAGATGCCAATTTCAAAATAGGGTCCAGAATAAACAAGACAGACATTACTGGCACTAAAATAACATTTTCTCTGTTCATTAGTCACGTCTCCAGGCCCCTCTTATAATACTCTTGTTTTCCATTTTGAATTTTTATTCTCACAAAAAATAGATTTACTGTTATGCAGACTATTGCATTATTGTAAAAATGGTATAAATAATATCAGCGCATTTGTAAAGGAATATTAGACTCACCAGTTGGTGTGTATTGGAAGTGTGGCGTGATTTGTTTACTCTTGAACATCGGCAAAAATCGAACATTTCCGCTAATTTGAGCTCAATTTCAAGGTATACTTTTCATCGTGAAACCAATCAAAATCATCTCTATTTCTGTAAAATATCTTCCATTCTATCAAATGAGACCAAGAAAATGAGAATACAGTGGACCCCCGAGTTTCGGTCATAATTCATTCCAGAAGGCTGTTCAAGTGCCATTACCGAACGAATTTGTTCCCTTAAGGAAAAATGCAAATTAGATTAGTCCTATCAGACTCCCAAAAATACACATACAAAAGCACTTACAATATTAAACTTACATAATTGTTCGATTTCCGAGGTAACAGAAACTCAGGGGTCCACTGTACAACCATAAATACCATACGAAAATACACCACAAAGTTGCTGTTTTAAACCAAAAACACGGTCAGAGATTTTTTTCTCATGCACTGCGTGGTGCAGGATTTTTTTTATACTGCACACATTGACCACGCAGACCCATTATTTCATACGTAAGCCTACCAGCTTTCTTCCACTTTAGCGTATAAATACGAGACCGACACTGGCTATCAAGCCGTACATATACGGGACCGACCCTGAAAGGGTTAATAGAGTACCAGGTATATATTAGTGAATAAAAGGTTAACAGGTAACTTCTGGATGTGCATGATTTTAGAGGAGCAACTGATATGTCAGATCATTATTTTGATGTAGCTACAGTAAGAATAAGAGGCAAAGTAGGAGAATAGTGCCAGTTTGTAAAAGAGAAGTGAAAGTAAATTAAATAAAAAAAGAGTAGCATATGCAATTACTGAAAGATATTGGATTAGAGAGAGTACAGGTAATGAGGAAGAAGTAGATTAAAGAATGCAGTTCTAGTATGCAGAAGAGGTCTGTAGTTATAGGAGAGTGGGTGCAGGTGGAAAAAAAAAATGATGGAGTGACAAGGTCAAGATGATGGTAAGAGAATGGGTAATTTTTGTTAGCAAAGTTTGCTACACTGATAAAGCATGGGGAGCAAATAGGCTTGGCAGGTAAGAATGAAAGAGATGCTCAATGGGGAGGCTGAGGTACTTTCAAGATGGAGGGAATATTTTGAAGAGTCATTAGTGTTGATGATGAAAGGGAGGCAGTGATTTCCTTCAGTGGGCTGGGATAAAGATAAGAAGGTAAGACACCTATGGACTGACAGTGAGCATGCATAGTTCCTTTGTATCAGGAAAAATGAGACAAAGAGAGTGTAAGAATTACAGTGGTACCTCAGGTTACAAGCTTAATTCGTTCCAGAAGGCTGTTCGAGTGCCAATGCCGAACGAATTTGTTTCCATCAGGAATAATGTAAATTAGATTAATCCGTTTCAGACCCCCAAAAATACACTTACAAAAGCACTTACAAAAATGCACTTACATAATTGTTCGAGTTGGGAGCTGCTCGTATGCCGAGGTACCACTGTATTATTATTATTCTTTCAACAAATTAGCCGTATTCCACCAAAGCACGGTGGCCCAAAAAGAAAAACAAAAGTTTCTCTTTTTAACTTTAGTAATGTATACAAGAGAAGGGGTTATTAGCCCCTTGCTCCCGGCATTTTAGTCACCTCCTACGACACGCATTGCTTATGGAGGAAGAATTCTGTTCCACTTCCCCATGGAGAAAAGAGGAAATAAACAAGAACTAGTGAGAAAATAGAAGAAAATCCAGCGGGGTGTGTATATATATATATATGCTTGTACAGTGGACCCCCGGATTACGTACTGCTCCAAACTCGAACAATTATGTAGGTGTATTTTTGTAAGTGCTTTTGTAATAGTATTTTGGGGGTCTAAAAGGACTAATCTAATTTACATTATTCCTTATGGGAACAAATTCGTTTGGGTAAGGCACTTGAATAGCATTCAAAAAAGAAATAATGACGTAATCCGGGGGGCCACTGTACATGCATGTGTGGTGACCTAAGTGTAATAGAAGCAGCAAGACTCACCTAAAATCTTGCATGTTTATGAGACAAAAAAAAAGACGCGCAATCCTACCATCATGTAAAACAATTACAGTGGACCCTAGATTTCCTTTCCCCTCACATCGAAAAATACAGTAAACCCCCCGGTTAGCGATGGCGTCGGATAACGATAGAATCGGTTAGGTACTTTTTCCCATCAAAATATTGGCTCAGTTTACGATGATCCGCTCAGTCTCGATATTGTCCCTTAGGGTAGCATGGCCCAGCGGGGTTTTGGGCACTTGGAGCGTCAGTGTGCTAGTGTTTACAAGCGAGAGCGACCACCACCCCGCCACCCATGCATTCATACCAGTATATTGTCATTATTCCACTGTTTTTTTGGGGCTTGCCTGCTAAATAAGCTACCATGGGTCCAAAGAAAGCTCCCATGCCAGCCCCGTGGTAAAGAGGCTGAGAAACAGTAGAAGTGGGAAAAAGGAGATAATAGCAAAATATGAAAGTGGGGTGCATATCACTGAGCTGGCCAGGGGTGTATGGTAAAGCCTATTCAACCATCGCTACCATTGTGGCCAAGGGGGAAAAAAACGTAAAATCAAGGAAACTGTTGTTGCGAAAAAGGGGGATATGTGATCACAAAAAAGAGATCGCAAGTGCTGGAAGATGTGGAAAAAATTTTTTGTTTGTGGATCAAGAGAAACAGTTAGCAGGAGATAATTTTACGAGGGAAAATATGTGAAAAAAGGCAGTTGCATGATGATCTCATCAAAAAAAATGCCTGCAACGGGTGCTGAAGTGAACGAATTTAAAGCCAGCAAAGGCTGGTTTGACAGATTTAAGAACGAAATGGCATACATAGTGTTGTGAGGCATGGTGACGCGCCAGTTGTGACAAAAGTGCGGCTGAAAAAAATGTCAGGAAATTTGTGGGGGACATAGAGGCTGAACAATTAACCCCAACACGTGTTCAATTGTGACAAAACAGGCCTGT
>WNWK01032612.1:0-21773 GCA_009830355.1 Cherax destructor
AGGGAGATGGAGAGAGAGAGGTAGGGAGAGGGAGAGGGAGGGATAAGGAGGGGAGATAGAGGAGAGAGGGAGGTATAGAGAGGGGAGATAGAGGGGGAGAGGGAGGTATAGAGAGGGAGAGGGAGGGAGAGAGAGAAAGAGGGTGTGTGTGAGGGAGAAAGGGAGGGAGATAGGGGGGAGAGGGAGAGAGAGAGAGGGAGGGTGTGTGTGTGAGGGAGAAAGGGAGGGAGAGAGCGAGGGGGAGATAGATTTTCAGAAAGTTTGGACTACTATCCTAATATTATGCTAGAATTTTGCTGGTACTAATTCTATAAACGAATAATAATACTAAGCTAGGCTAAGACAAGCCCAATTTCTGGTTTGCGAGAGGGAAAGGGAGAAATAGAGAGAGAGGGGAGAGAGAGAGAGAGATGGAGGAAGAGGGAGAGAGGGTATAGAGGGAGGGAGGTATAGAGGGTATAGAGGGAGAGAGGGTATAGAGGGAGAGAGGGTATAGAGGGAGAGAGGGTATAGAGGGGAGAGAGAGATAGAGAGAGAGGGGAAGATAGAGATAGAGGGGGAGAGAGAGACAGAGGGAGAGAGAGATGGGGGAAGAGGGAGAGAGGGTATAGAAGGAGAGAGAGAGAGAGAGGGAGGGTGTGTGTGTGAGGGAGAGAGGGAGGGAGAGGGTGGAGTATTAGTATGGGAGGGTATGGTTGGACTGTCGTGTCAGGTTTCAGCTGTGTTCCATCTACTTTTTGTGAGAACTTCCAGCAATTTTGGAACACTTCAGAAAGTTAGGAATACTATCCTAATATTGGGCTAGAAATTTGCTATTTATAATTCCAAAAAAGAAAAATGATTAACACTATTAAGCTAAGACAACCCCAACTGATGGTTTATGTGAGTGTGTGAGTGTTTGTTTACCGCTGACTCACCGCGCCTGCGCTCTGCCACGTCTTTGAATTTTCTTCCTACCTTTCTTAGCTACAAATTCTAAAAGGAATACTACTACCTATATAACTGAAAATAATATTATTGCTAATACAAGAACAGCTGTATGGTCTACTACACCTCGACTACTTCAATTGTGTGTGTGTGTGTGCGTCTTGGCACCTCGTCCACAGTTTCTACCTATTCTAATTCTAATTCTAACTCTAGAATACTACTAAGCACTGCTACTAAAAGTTACTACTTATATACTGATAATAATATTATTGCTAATACACGAACAACTGTATGGTATACTACATCTATATCCCAACTAATTCAAGTGTATGTGTGTGTGCGTGCATACACATGTGTACCTTTGGTTGGTAGCCCTGCGCCCACCACTACCCTGACTTGTCTTTATATCTCTTCTTAAAGCTATGTATGGAACTTGCTTTCACTACTTCACTCTCCAGATTATTCCACTTCCTGACAACTCTAAGGCTAAAGAAATACTTCCTAACATCCCTATGACTCATCTGGGTTTTCAGCTTCCAATTGTGGCCCCTTCTTCCTGTATCCCATCTCTGTAAAATTCGAGCCCTGTCCACCTTGTCAATTCATCTCATTATTTTATACGTTGTTATCATGACCTCCCTATCCCTCCTATCCTCTAGTGTCATCAGGTTGAGTTCCCTTAACATAGTAAGATAATTCAGATACCACTAATTACTGCATATGAAAACGTTGTTTGTACGATTTTATTCTTTGTTAGTCATCAGCACTGATTTGTTGAGTGGGCAATTGAAAAGATGCATTTTGGTTACCATTGTGTAAAAGACACATTTCAAGCTTCTAATTGAGTTGTCTATAAACATCTGCCAATCTCCTGTTCGATATTCAAGTCCCATTCGAACACGTGCAGTAATGTTATTGCACTATACAAGTTCTTCATCTTAGCTGATATCATAATCATAACCATGATTTTTAAAGAGGTGGACCGGTAAGCCAGCGGAAGTCCTCAGTCAGATAACCAAAAGCTCCTGTTGTGAGTCGTCTTATGACTAAGACTCGCGTTAAAAAACACTTGGTCTGTTTCCTGACAAACATTATACCGACCTACCATCTTGGCTGAAGTAAGGAAGGAATTCAACCTCTCTTGACCGATAAGCTGATATTTTAACTTATTGTTGTAAACAGTTCTTTCTTTTATTCTGTATGCTGAAAGTTCAGATACTAGAAGGTCACCTATCAGATCATTGAGTTCTTGGTAGAACTGCAGTGGTGTTGAAAAGCTTACTTCATATTCACTTCCACTGCAATCACCTGTGTTACATCCGAAACCCTGAGTTTCTTCAACATCTGACACTGGAAGGTCAGGCAGTGTTGTAAACACTCGTATGGGAACGTCTTCTCTGTGTGACACAGGTCTCCTTGCGGACTCCAAACCAGGATATTTCCGCTTGACTTTCTTGTATCGATTGAAACCTTTCACATTTACCATACTGAAGATAAAACTTTTCACTGTCGTCAGCATTCTACACAGATTTTGCAAACCATATGGGAAGCCCAAGACTTGTCTTGTTCTCCAAGGGCCACTCAAAAATAAGCAAGATAAGCTTGTTTTAAAAAATCTGTTTTTGTAAAGAGTATTTGCCACAAATGTACCAAAATGCATTGGGAATGTTTAATCAGACTCTTCCTGAAGAACTCATGTTTATGTGGACAACATGAAATTAAGGTTACAATATTGCCACGTGGTCGTTGATGATAAAACTCCTTTTGTTAAATATTAAATCACTTAAAATTAAATTCTAATATTTAATAGAAGTATCTGTAAATACAAATTGTCTCTAAATATACATATAGAGGTGTTATAACTATATTCACTGTTAATTGAGGGTAGGTATGCAGTATCTCACAAACCAGAACAAACTTGAGAAACCTACTGTTATTTTCTAATTCAGCAACTCAAAAATACTTAATACCTTCAAGGTTAAATAATGGTATTCCATTTCCAGGTTAAGAGTGGCAAAATGGCTGATCGGAGGAGCTTTTCTCTAGTAATCATACATAAACAAAAATATGGGAATGTCGCAAGTAGCACTGTACAGAGGTGACCCACGCCCTCAGGTGGTCCCCTAAATGTTACCCAAGATATGTTAAAGAAGCGTCTAATGAAGGTGACTGAAAAAGACGTTCTCGAACAATATATGAAAATTTGTGATTAAGCAAACGAAAATGTTTCCGATATTGTTCCAAAAAATGGAGAAGTCTTCCATCGCTGTGTTTAAAAAACAAAACAAAAAAATCGTTGATTTTTTATTTTTTTCTCAGTTTGCTTTTCGCTTTTTCATACTATTTAAAAATCTCTACAATGACGCGTAAAAACAAAATTATTTTTACATTAAATTTTATTTAAGTGGCAAATTGACAAAAAACAGCTTAAAAGTTAGCAAAAAAATCCTTATTATGATACACCATATAGGGTTTGAAGCTGGTCGGAAGAGGCATTCACTAGTTATTTCCATGCTAAACAATTTGTTTAATAAAATTAGGAAATATTAATTTTAACAGCTTTAATTGAGCTACTAGTTATGATTTTATAAATCCCACAAATGGTAAAAGCCTTAAGCCGATCACAAGAGGCATTCGTGAGTAATTCTCCTCTAGATATTGACTAGAAATTGAAGGACACTATTTAAGAAACAGGCAAATTGGGATTTTTCCCATCCAATGGCTGCGTGGTGAAAATGTGAAGCCGATCTTATAAGTCATTCTCCTATTATGACTCCCGATTCGAGCGATTCTATTTGTTTGTACTTTTTTTTTAGTACGTCATCAAATTTGTTTGCACGCAAACGAAACTTAATAGATACTATCCTGACTTAAAAATACATTAATCATTAAATTTTGAAGCTGTTCAGAAGAGGTAAACTTATATATATTTTTCACGTGATTTAACAGGAATAAAAAACTCAGTTATTTTACAAATATAATCGTCATATCTACTCCTACACAATTGAATTCCCTTTTCTATTGTTGTTGTATTTTTTTTAAATATTTTCTGAATATTTTCATGTTCCTAAACAATTTTGAAAGTTATCTGAGCCTTTCCAGGATGCTGGATATGGGTTCAGTAACTTTTGCAATACCGCTCGTGAACATGCCAATTTTACCTAGAATTTAATCATCATTTCCGCACACTTGTGTTAAACCTTCGCAATAAGAAACGTAAGAGGAAGAAAAAAAATATATAAAACAATTATGCAACCTCTTACAGGTACCCTTTCAAAAATACCTGAAAATTCTCAAACAGAAGTTGAGGATTTCCAATATCTAGCCATTCTCACAATAAAATCTCTTCTTATGAGGACAGTAGATGTTCCTCCAATGTTGAACATTCTTTCACTCTCTCTTGAGGAGGGTTGTTAACTCTTATTTACTGGATACGTTTACTCAAGATGTAAGAACTATCATATTTTCGCTCCACCACTCTAGCGGATTTTCTACTTTTGACAATAACACCAGTACCATATAATTGTCTGGTTTTGTATTTATGTTTGTGACAACACGAATACTAGCATGTTGGTATGTGAATGATGCTTTATTTAACTTGGAAAGGGATCCTGAAGAATATGTTTGTGACTTGCTGTTGTTAGGATTGCTGGCTATAATTATTCCATAACATTCATCAAAATTAAAATGAACAAGTTCCTCAATCTTTGTAACATCGTCATGACTTTCCTTATTATATTTGCCTGATGCTGCTTCATGCTACTAGTAAATCACCAGTGTTGGAAAAATAAACACATAAGCAGTATAACGTGATCCTTTATTGACAACGTTTCGCCCACGCAGTGGGCTTTATCGAGTCACAAACAGATCTACCTGGATAAAAGATGCATGAGTATTTATAGGATTTAGTCAGATGGAGAATGCTGAGTCAGGTGGAGAATGCTGAGTCAGGTGGAGAATGCTGCATGTGACAATCTTCAGAGTAGTGTGATGGAGTCTTAAGTAGCTTTAAAAAAGAGATTGGATAAGTATATGACAGTGTTCCATTCTTAAGTTCTTATGTGGGATAGCGATGAAGAAGTTTCTTGGCAATAGGTTCAGCTATGTTGTAGAAGCCGTTGTTCTGGTTGAAGTTGTTAGATATGCAGATAAGTGATGATTCCAGGATTCTACGGTATTGAGTGTTGTCTTCTCTGGCGATGAGTCTTGCGTTTCTGTAGTTGATTAAATGGTTGTGTTGAACACAGGCATTTCTTGGGTAGTCAGATCTGCCTGCGTACTGCTGTTCTGAAATACGTGTTTGGAGGTCTCTGGATGTTTCGCCGACGTATAATTTGCTGCAGTCATCACAAGGGATTGTGTATACCCCTGCAGTGGATTGAAGCTTGTCCTGCAGCAAATTATACGTCGGCGAAACATCCAGAGACCTCCAAACACGTATTTCAGAACACCAGTACGCAGGCATTATTAAATTCTTCCAAAATTGTATTAATTTTAAATGAATTCAATTTATATAAACCAAAAGAAATATTCATATTAGTTTCAAAACTGCTTTTTATGAAACATGATTCTATTATATTCCTGTCAACCATTGACTTGCTTGATATAACTTTCTCAGCATTTTGAAAATCAATTGGATGGTCACATGAATAAACAGAGCATTAGAATCTTATCCAGTTCAAATGCTATATTTATGTTGTTTTAATCTTAGTTCAAGACTTTTACCAGTTTGACCGTAATAAACTTATAGACACATCCGTCAGCATTTTGGGGGAAATTTTTTATCAAAAGTTTTATTTACTGTATCAAGATTTTTAAATACAACTTTGATATTAAAAGTCTTAAGAAGGGAAGGCATATCAACCAAGTTTTCATGGTAAGGGAGAACCAACATATTTTTAGTTGAATAAGGTTGGTTGTCTATTTTTAATTTGTAAAAAGTGTTTCTTTCAATTTTAAAGGATTTATCAATTACGTTTCTTGGGTATTTTAGGTCATCAGCTATTTCATAAATTTTTGAGATGAAAATATAAACAAATAATTGTTCATATGTACACTACTATTCTTCACATCAAGATATAGTTAAACTGTCGGTAGTCTCACCAATGTTTTTGAGAGCTAGGTGTATTTGTAGTCCATATTTATATATTTTTTTTCAACAAGTCGGCCGTCTCTCACCGAGGCAAGATGACCCAAAAAGAAAGAAAATACTTTCATCATCATTCAACACTTTCACCACACTCATACATAATCACTGCCTTTGCAGAGGCGCTCAGATACGACAGCTGAGAATAAGTCCCTCCCAGCTGTCACTATCTCAGACTCCTCCTTTAAAGTGCAGGCATTGTACTTCCCATTTCCCGGACTCAAGTTCAATAAAATCAATTAAATGGTTTCCCTGAATCCCTTCACAAAATATTACCCTGCTCACACTCCAACAGCTCATCAAGTCCCAAAAGGCATTCGTCTCCATTTACTCCTATCTAACACGCTCACACATGCTTGCTGGAAGTCCAAGCCCCTCCCCCACAAAACCTCCTTTACCCCCTCCCTCCAACCTTTTTCGAGGACGACCCCTGCCCCGCCTTCCTTCCCCTACAGATTTACACGCTCTCCAACTCATTCTACTTTGATCCATTCTCTCTACATGACCAAACCACCTCAACAACCCCTCTTCAGCCCTCTGACAAATACTTTTAGCAACTCCACACCTCCTCCTAATTTCCACACTCCGAATTTCCTGCATAATATTTACTCCACACATTGCCCTTTGACAGGACATCTCCACTGCCTCCAGCCGCCAGCTCGCTGCAGCATTTGCAAGATATGCTTCACACCCATATAAGAGTGTTGGTACCACTGTACTTTCGTTCATTCCCTTCTTTGCCAACATGGATAACGTTTTTGTCTCCACAGATACCTCAACGCACCACTCACCTTTTTTATTTCATCAATTCTATGGTTAACCTCATCCTTCATAAACCTATCCGCTGACAAGTCAACTCCCAAATATCTGAATACATTCACTTCTTCCATAATCCCTCTCTCCAATGTGATATCCAATTTTTCTTTATTTAAATCGTTTGATACCATCATCACCTTACTCTTATCTATGTTCACTTTCAACTTTCTACCTTTACACACCCTCCCAAACTCGTCCACTAACCTTTGCAACTTTTCTTTAAAATCTTCCATAAGCACAGTATCATCAGCAAAAAGTAACTGTGTCAACTCCCATTTTGCATTTGATTCCCCATAATTTAATCCCACCCCTCTCCCCAAAACCCCTAGCATTTACTTCTTTTACAACCCCATCAATAAATGTATTAAACAACCATAGTGACATTACACATTCCTGTCTAACACCTACTTTTACCGGGAAGTAATCTCCCTCTCTCCTACACACCCTAACCTGAGCCTCACTATCCTCATAAAAACTCTTTACATCATTCAGTAACTTACTACCTATTCCGTACACTTTCAACATTTGCCACATTGCTCCCCTATCCACTTTATCATATGCCTTTTCTAAATCCATAAATGCAATGAAAACTTCCTTACCTTTATCTAAATACTGTTTACATATATTCTTCAATGTAAACACTTGATCTACACATCCCCTACCCACTCTAAAGCCTAATTTCTCATCTGCAATCCTACTCTCTGTCTTACCTCTAATTCTTTCAATAATAACCCTACTGTAAACTTTACCTGGAATACTCAGTAAACTTATTCCTCTATAATTCTTACAATCTCTTTTATCCCCCTTCTCTTCATATAAAGGAACTATACATGCTATCTGCCAATACCTACGTACCTTCCCCTCTTTCATACATTTATTAAACAAAAATACCAACCACTCCAACACAATATCTCCCCCTGCTTTTAACATTTCTGTGATGATCCCGTCAGTTCCAGCTGCTTTACCCCCTTTCATTCTACGTAATGCCTCTCGCACCTTCCTCACACTCAAATCCTGCTATTCTTCACTCCTAAACGATGTTATACCTCCTGGCCAGTGCATGAAATTACCGCCTCCCTTTTTTCATCGACATTTAAAAGTTCCTCAAAATATTCCTGCTATCTACCCAATACTTCCAGCTCCCCATCTACAAACTCCCCTACTCTGTTTTTAACTGACAAATCCATTCGTTCCCTAGGTTTTCTTAACTTGTTTATATCAGTCCAAATTTTTTTCTTCTTTTCAGCAAAATTTCTTGACAGAGCCTCTCCCACTCTATCATCTGCTCTCCTTTTGCACTCTCTCACCACTCTCTTCACCTTTCTTTTACTCTCTATATACTCTGCTCTTCTATTAACACTTCTGTTTTGTAAAAAACCTCTCATCAGCTACCTTTTTCTCTTTTATCACACTCTTTACTTCTTCATTCCACCACTCACTCATCTTTCCTCCTGCACCCACCCTCCTATAGCCACAAACTTCTGCTCCACATTCTAATACTGCATTATTAAAACTATTCCAACCCTCTTCAACCCCCCCCCCTCCTACTCATACTTGCACTAGCCCACATTTCTGCCAATACTTGCATATATCTCACCCTAACTTCTTCCTTCCTTAGTTCATACACTTTAACCTCTATCTTACTTGCTGTTGCCATTTTCTTTTTGTCCCATCTACCTTTTATTCTAACTGTAGCTACAACTAAATAATGATCCGATATATCCGTTCCCCCTCTATAAACATGTACATCCTAAAGCCTACCCATCAACCTTTTGTCCACAATACATAATCTAACAAACTACTTTCATTACGTGCTATATTATACCTTGTATACTTATTTTCCTCTTTCCATAAAATATGTATTACTTATTACCAAACCTCTTTCTACACATAGCTCAATTAAAGGCTTCCCATTTACATTTACCCCTGGCACCCCAAATTTACCTACTACTCCCTCCACAACATTTTTACCTACTTTAGCATTAAGATCCCCAACTACGAAAACTCTGTCACTTGGTTCAAAACTTTCCACGCACTCACTCAACATTTCCCAAAATCTCTCTCTCTCCTCTACACTTCTCTCTTCTCCAGGTGCATAAACACTTACTATAACCCACTTTTCACATCCAACCTTTATTTTACTCCATAATCCTTGAATTTATACATTTATATTCAGTCTTTACCTGCCATAACTGATTATTCAACATTATTGCCACTTCTTCTTTAGCTCTATCTCTATTTGAAACTACTGACCTAATCCCATTTATTTATCCCCAGTGAAACTCTTCTACCCCCTTCAGCTTTGTCTAACTTAAAGCCAGGACATCCAGCTTCTTTTCATTCATAACATCTACAATCATCTCTTTCTTATCATTCACACAACATCCACGCACATTCAAACATCCCACTTTGACGGTTTTCTTATTTTTCTTTTTAGTAAGCTATACAGGAAAAAGGGTTACTAGCCCATTGTTCCCGGAATTTTAGTTGACTTTTACAACACGCATGGCTTACGGAGGAAAGATTCTTATTCCACTTCCCCATGGATATGAAAGGAAAATCAATAAGAACAAGAACTATTAGGATTAAATCAAAAGAAAACTCAGATGAGTGTGTATACATAAACGTGTACATGTATGTGTAGTGTGACCTAAGTGTAAGTAGAAGTAGCAAGACGTACCTGAAATCTTGCATTTTTTTGAGACAGAAAAAAGACACCAGCACTCCTCCCATTATGTAAAACATGAGAGAGAGAGAGAGATCGCAGTCAGCAGGACTCGATACTATTACTGGGACGGACAAGATCTCCAGGCAGGCAGCGCTCCTACCCACTCGGCCACACGAATAAGCTGGGCAGCCTGGTACACAAACCATGTTTCTTTCCCAGCCCGGGCACCTCAGTGAGCCTCAAGCATGGATTCAAGCTGCTTCATTCTCCTTGTTTATGTTCTGACCACACAAGCGATTTTTTTATATCAATGCACTACGCAGAAACAAGCGGTTTTGTGATGCTAGATGTGTAGTGATGACAGATGTATAATGTAGGGATGGTAGATGTGTATATTAAAAGTTTAAATTTGTTGGTTAGTGTTATTAGGTATTCCCGAAAAGGAAGCTTTCACTCGTTGCCGAAATATTTTTTTTATCTTTAGTTATTTTCCTCCAACATTTTTTCGTTTTCATTTCGCTCATAACATAATTCTTCAGTCATTTAGATTTAAATATTCATCGCAGATGTTGAGTTAGTTTTGTAAAATGCTTGGAACAACTGGCATGTGCAAGTGCCCAATTAACCTATTCCTAACATGCTGGAATGTCCCTGATAATTTCCAAAACCCTCTTTTGCTTGACTTCAAACGTTCAAAAAATGTATTTTAATTCGACAATGGAGGAAAGTGAAATTATTTTGCGTATTTGCATATCTGCCCGTTTTATGTGTAAAATAGTGTGCCATAATTTGTTCCCGTCATTTTTGGAAAATATGCATTTTTATATTCTCGTCATTTTTTATACTAGTATTTATTTTATTTACTAATCTGTGGGGAGTAGGTCAAGTAGGCAGAATAACGTTGCACGACAGTAAACCCGCGTGTGTCCAGCACAGTCAAGATGTGGGACACTTAAGTAGTAGTGACGACAGTGTAGAAGAGACCGTCCTAATAGATTCACTAATAATAGAGTTCGTCAGACATCCAGCATTTACACAAGATTCAAATTGTTGATCAATAGGCTGTTTCTAATTTTGGATCCCTCTGTAATGTGATAAGTACTTTAGTAATATGTAGAGAGGAGCGCTCCAGAAGAACTTGACAGCATGACCCATGTTGACAGGTCTTTCTCAACCCTACCATTCTCACCACAGCAGTTCTAAAATAACAAAAAAGGCACAATACCGTGACTGGAACAATACACACACAACCCGCACATATAAAAGAGAGGAGCTTACGACGACGTTTCGGCCCGACTTGGACCATTTACAAAGTCACACTAACACACAGAGACAGAGGAAGGGTATTTATAGGCAGGCAGACAGGGGAGGGTACAAGAGAGTGGGGAAATGTAGGAGTAGTGGTAGTAGTGGTAGTAGTAAAGGTAGTAGTAAAGGTAGTAGAGTAGACAGTCATATGGGAAGGAGCACTGCTATGAGGCTAGCGACCCGCAAGGGTACGAGAGGGAAGAAAAGCGAAAAATGAAGGAAAATACAAGGCAAGAAGAACAGAAAAAGAAACCCAAGGAGAAAGGAGAAGGGAAGATAAGACAGGAAGGAATCCAGGTTAATGCATTGTGTTCTGAAGTTTAGAGCATTTAACAATGTAAGAGAGAGGAAAGCATCAGACAGAGAAAGCCAGGGCTAAGATTCATACAGAGGAAAGTGTGTATAAGGAGGATTAACCAGGGTCGACTAGAAAGTTAGACGGGTAGACATTTTACACGAAGACCAATCAATGGATGACTTGATCTCTGACATGAAGAAAGACATTATTAGTGTGGCAAGCCTAACACTATTCTTGTGCTCCTGAGTCTGTCAGAAGAATCGCCACTTCTCCGATCGGCCAGTTCTAAAACATTGGGAAATTTTATTGTGAAAACGTTTTGCCAGCCAGTGGCTTCTTCAGTCCAGTAAAGAGAAGAATGGTGGAAGATGAGGCGGAGCAGTGGTAGGCGTTGTCACCAGTGAAAAAAAAAAACACTAGTGGAAAGAAGTCGGGACTATAGGTGAGGCAATCTTTGAAGAATTCCCTGCAACAAGATCCCAAGATGCTGCTGTGTCTGACAGAGTTTAAATGTTAAGTTGATAAATATGATACGTGTGCAAAACTTGGGTATATTTCTTTTTCAAAGCGTTTCGTCAGCCACTCTTATCAAAAGTGATGGACTGGACATATAGAATTCAGGCTGAGGAACTGATTACCTCACTGTCCACAACTTCCATCGTTTCTCTGCATTGGACTGAAGAAGCCACTTGATGGCGAAACGTTTCAAAAATAAACATACCCAGGTGTTGCATAAGTGTCTTATTTATCAACTTGTCGGTTTTCTAGACCATTTATTAAAAAGGAACAGAGAGGTGGTTACACAGAATGAGACGGGTTCGTTTACAATGAGAAGGGATAAAAATGCCGAAAAGTGTGTTTCTCATAGCGAGTATTCAGAGTAAATTTAATTTAACGTGTTTATTAAATTATTACTTAAATGCTAGTGAATGTGTTCTACAGCCTTCTTAACACTAGTGTACATTGCACAGTTATAACCTAAAAAATGACCATAAACTGCAGAGAGATCGTTTTGACTTATATATTATGTGATCTGGTGTAGAGGCCCAAAAATGGTGGTGGACCTGACTTAACTCAGTGAAGACGTGTCTTGTGTGCTCTCTGTGAATCTGAAGATGTTCTCTCTTGATCTACTCTACCAGCAGCTGAAGGAAGAACTGAGGGTAGCTAAGCTTGAGATACAGCGACTGACTGAGGAAAACAAGAGGATTCGTAGTAATCCTCCTGTTGAGAATCCTCAAGCCAAGAAAGGAACCTGGACAGTGGCTGGAACGCATGGGACAAAGTTAAGGATCAAGAGGACGGGTGGAGAGGTAGAAACAACGATGACCCAGGAGAATGTTGTGGAAACATCGAACCCATAATCCGTGCTACCCGATGAATATGAGTCAACTCCTGGGAGCGTCACGACGAACGACACCAAGGAAGGTAAAAACATTGTTGTTGTTGGGGACAGCCAGGGTAGGTACATGGATAGGGCCTTCTGTTTGAATAATAGGAGTAGGAGACAGAGGGTTTGCTTTCCTGAGGCTTGGATGGAGGATATTGTTAGCCGTCTGGACGACATCATGAGAGGTAATGGGAGCAATCCTATTATCTGTCTCAGTGCTGGAGGCAAAGATATTGGCAGACGTAGGAGTGAGGACCTGACTAGCAGATTTAGGTCAGCAATAGACATAATTAGGAAGAAGGGTGGGAACCCTGTCATATGTGGTATTTTGCCAAGGAGAGGAGTTGGAAATGAATGGCTGTCCAAGGCAATTGGTGTCAATTGCTAGCTGGACAAATACTGTAAGGAACATGCAGTAACATTCATTCACAACTGTGACCTCTTCTATGGCAGAAATGACATGTATGCCAGGGATGGGGTTCACTTATCCAGGTCTGGGGTGGGGGCACTGGCAACTGCAGTGGAGGGAGCTGTTAGGGCTTTAAACTAGAAATAGTTAGTGGTATGGGTTTTGGGGGGAAAACAGTGAAGTCCCAGTGTAGTAATATTATAAGTTCTAGGAGAACTAGTAATAGGCAGAATAAGGTGGATACTGGAAAGCCAGTGGCACTACATGACAAGGACAGTAATAGGTATAGTGGAAAAATAGAAATGAGCAGGAACGGTAAAGATAAAGGAGGGTCTTTAAATGTATATTACACCAATTGTCGTAGTGCTAGGAATAAGATGGACGAGTTGAGATTACTTGCTAGTGCGGGTTTTAAATTGTTCCAAGTAGACAGAAGTTTTGGGAAGGGGGTGGGGTGGCACTCTATGTCCGTGATCATTTAAATTGTTGCATAAAAACGGGCATAAAGTCTGAAATAATACATACAGAGTCTGTCTGGATAGAATTTTCAAAGGGGTGTGAAAATTTGATTTTAGGCGTGATATATCGTCCTCCAAACTTAGATAGGGAACAAGGGAGACTACTCTGAGAGAAAATTGTTAAGGCCACAAGGCATGATAATGTAGTAATTCTAGGGGACTTTAACTTTAGTCAGATTGATTGGAATTTCTTGACAGGGAATTTAGAATCTAATGACTTTTTAGAAGTGGTTCAGAATTGTTTTTTGAAGCAGTTTGTGACAGAACCTACAAAGGGAAATAACCTACTTGACTTGGTTCTGGCAAGCAAGGAAACCCTTGTTAATAATTTAGAAATTACAGAGGAACTCGGCTACATATAGCATTGAATGGATGTATGATAGTAGGGATAATTCAGTAACGGTCCCAGATTTTCGCTTAGCAGATTATAATGGACTTAGATAACACTTATCAACTGTGGACTGGAGTAACGAAGAGAGGTATCAATATGACAGCTTTCTTAACACTATACAGGCTGTAAATGAATGGTTCAGAGAACCGACGAGTTGGTAAATTAGACACATATGCAACACTTGGGTATCTTTATTGAGGAAACGTTTCGCCACACAGTGGCTTCATCAGTCCATACAAAGGAGAATCGTGAAGAACAGGAGGAGTGTGAGGTGGTCAGTCCCTCAATCTTGAGTCGATGTTGTCAGTCCATCAATCTTGAATAGCTGATTGATTGATGGACTGACAACATCGACTCAAGATTGAGAGACTGACCACCTCACACTCCTCCTGTTCTTCACGATTCTCCTTTGTATGGACTGATGAAGCCACTGTGTGGCGAAACGTTTCCTCAATAAAGATACCCAAGTGTTGCATATGTGTCTAATTTACCAACTATACAGGCTGCCCAAAGAACATTTATCCCGTATAAAGAAATTAGATTAAGTAGAAATGACCCAAAATGGATGAATAATAGGCTCAAATATCTTTTAGGACAGAAGAAAGGAATTTATAGGCGCATAAATAGAGGTGAGGGTCATCTTATCAATCAGTATACTGACATTAAGAGGTACGTTAAAAAGGGTATAAGAAAAGCTAAACGGGACTATGTAATTAAAGTTGCTAGGGATTCAAAAACTAACCCAAAAAGTTTTTTCATGGTTTATAGAACAAAAGTTAGGGATAAGATAGGTTCCCTTAAAAATAACTCTGGGCATCTTACTGACAAGGAGAATGATATGTGCTCAATTTTTAATAATTATTTTCTCTCTGTTTTCACACAGGAAGACACTAATAATATCCCAGTAATTAATTCTTTTAGAGTCCCTGAAGAAGATAAATTATATAATATCACAGTCACTAGCGAAATGGTTATGAAACAAGTAGACCGTCTGAAACAAAATAAATTGCCGGGTCTTGATGAGCTTTTTGCAAGGGTTCTTAAGGAACTTTGTGAACCAATACCTAACATTTTTAATTTATCTCTTCAAACAGGTGTAGTGTCTGATATGTGGAAGATGGCTAATGTAATTCCTATTTTTAAAGCAGGGACAAGTCACTACCGTCAAATTACAGCCCAATAAGCCTGACCTCAATTGTAAGCAAATTAGTAGAATCAATTATAGCTGATATTATTAGAAGCAATTTATATAACCATAATTTGATTAATAATACTCAGCATGGATTCACGAGGGGCCGTTCCTTCCTATCTAATTTATTAACCTTCTTTAGTGAAGCTTTTGAGGCTGTTGATCACGATAAAGAATTCAATATTTTTTTATTTAGATTTTAGTAAGGCTTTTTATAGAGTACCGCACCAGAGACTGTTAAAGAAAGTGGCAGCTCATGGCATTGGGGAAAAAGTGCTGTCATGGATCGAGTCATGGCTCATCAATAGGAAGCAGAGAGTGTGCATAAATGGGGTTAAATCCGAGTGGGGATCTGTAACAAGTGGTGTTCCACAGGGATCAGTCTTAGGCCCGTTGTTGTATATAATATATATCAATGACCTTGATGAGGGAATTACTAGTGATATGAGCAAATTCGCCGATGACACGAAGATAGGTAGGATAATTGATTCTAACGTAGATGTGAGGGAACTTCAGGAGGATTTAGACAGACTCAATTCCAGGTCAGAAAAGTGGCAGATGCAGTTCAATGTATATAAATGCAAGGTTCTGAAGCTCGGGAGTGTCCATAACCCAAGCACTTATAAGTTAAATAACGTAGAACTTAGCCATACAGATTGCGAAAAGGACTTGGGGGTTATAGTAAGCAGCAACCTTAAACCAAAACAGCAATGCCTAAGCGTACTTAATAAGGCAAACAGATTACGGGGATTTATATCAAGAAGTGTAAGCAACAGAAGTCCAGAGGTTATATTACAGCTTCATACATCATTAGTAAGGCCTCACCTAGATTACGCAGCTCAGTTCTGGTCTCCATATTACAGAATGGATATTAATTCGTTAGAAAATATTCAGCGTAGAATGAATAAATAAATACATAGCATTAGAAATCTTCCGTATGAAGAAAGATTGAAGACCCTAAAATTACATTCACTTGTAAGACGAAGAATGAGGGAGACATGATCGAGGTATACAAGTGGAAAGTGGTTTTTAACAAAGGGGATATAAATAAGGTCTTGAGAATATCTCTCCAAGAGTGAACCTGCAATAATGGATTCAAATTAGATAAGTTTAGATTTAGAAAGGATATAGGAAAGTATTGGTTTGGAAATAGGGTAGTTGATGAGTGGGACAGTCTGCCTAGTAGGGTTATTGATGCTAGGACCTTGGGTAGTTTCAAATTTAGGTTGGATAAATTCATGAGTGAGAGGGGTTGGATTTGAGTGGGAATTGCACATGAGTAAATAGAATTATCAAAGCTTATTTCTTGGGTAGCATTTGGTGGGATTGAGTGTGAAGGACGTGCCTAGTATGGGCCAACATGCCTGCTGCAGTGTTTTCTAACGAATTTATATCCATTCTGTAATATGGAGACCAGAACTGAGCTGCGAAGTCTAGGTGAGGCCTTACTAATGATGTATAAAACTGTAATATAACCGCTGGACTTCTGTTGCTTACACTTCTTGTTGTAAAACCCAGTGATCTGTTTGCCTTATTACGTACGCTTAGGCATTGTTGTCTTGGTTTAAGGTTGCTGCTTATCATAACCCCCAAGTCCTTTTCGCAATCATATGGCTAAGTTCTACGTTATTTAACTTATAAGTGCTTGGGTTATGGACACTCCCGAGCTTCAGAACCTTGCATTTATCTACATTGAACTGCATCTGCCACTTTTCTGACCAGGAATTGAGTTTGTCTAAATCCTCCTGAAGTTCCATGACATCTACGTTTGAATCAATTATCCTACATATCTTCGTGTCGTCGGCGAATTTGCTCATATCACTAGAAATTCCCTCATCAAGGTCATTGATATATATTATAAACAACAACGGACCTAAGACTGATTGATCCCTGTGGAACACCACTTGTTACAGATCCCCACTCGATTTAACCACATTTATACACACTCTCTGCTTCCTATTGGTGACCCATGACTCGATCCATGACAGCACTTTTTCCCCCAATGCTATGAGCTGCCACTTTCTTTAATAGTCTCTTGCGGTACTCTATCAATAGCCTTACTAAAGTCTAAATAAACAATATCGAGTTCTTTATCGTGATCAACCTAAAGGAGGATGTAAATTACAGCACAGGTTAGCGGGAAAAAACGTAAGGTAATGATCCTGGGGAAAGACAAGAACTGCAGCATTCTGACGAAGATAAATATACAAAACAAACCCTTATCTTGATGACGTTTCGATGAAACTAATAAAGGTTTATTCTTCATACTTGTGTCTTTGTGCTGACAATTAAAATTGTAACTAGAGGTTACACGAGTCACAGATTATAGAACTCAAACAAGACGTACAGGTTCTGATTAGTAGAAATATAAATGCATGGTAAGAGTACACAGGTGTAATTAAGGTACTAAGTGCTTGGCTTCACATGAGAGGCAGAACTGCTGAGGTTACATTACACGGTCTCATTCAGGTGATGATGTAGCAGTGATACAAACCTCAAGCACCAACACGGCAGAGCAGTCACCCTGTCTACCCTCCCAGTCACCCCTGTCAACACTCCCCAGTCGCCCCTGTCAACCCTCCCCAGTCACCCCTGTCTACCTTCCCCAGTCAACCCTTCCCAGTCGCCCCTGTCAACCCCCACCAGTCCCCCTGTCAACCCTCTCCAGTCACCCCTGTCAACCCTCCCCAGTCACCCCTGTCTACCTTCCCCAGTCAACCCTCTCCAGTCACCCCTTCCCAGTCGCACCTGTCAAGCCTCCCCAGTCACCCCTTCCCAGTCGCCCCTGTCAACCCTCCCCAGTCCCACATGTCAACCCTCCCCAGTCCACCCTGTCAACCCTCTCCAGTCACCCCTGTCAACCCTCCCCAGTCACCCCTTCCCAATCACCCCGGTCAACCCTCCCCATTCCCCCCTGTCAACCCTCCCCAGACACCCCTGTCAACCCTCCTGTCACCCCTTCCCAGTCACCCCTGTCAACCCTCCCAGTCACCCTGTCTAACCTTCCCAGTCGCCCCCGTCAACCCTCCCCAGTCACCCCTGTCTACCTTCCCAGTCAACCCTCTCCAGTCACCCTTCCCAGTCGCCCCTGTCAACCCTCACCAGTCCCCCTGTCAACCCTCTCCAGTCACCCTGTCAACCCTCCCCAGTCACCCCTGTCTACCTTCCCCAGTCAACCCTCTCCAGTCACCCCTTCCCAGTCGCCCCTGTCAACCCTCCCCAGTCACCCCTTCCCAGTCGCCCCTGTCAACCCTTCCCAGTCCCACATGTCAACCCTCCCCAGTCCCCTCTCCAGTCACCCTTCCCAGTCGCCCCTGTCAACCCTCCCCAGTCCCCCTGTCAACCCTCCCCAGTCACCCCTGTCAACCCTCCCCAGTCACCCTCCCCAATCACCCCTGTCAACCCTCTCCAGTCACCTTTCAACCCTCCCAGTCATCTCTGTCAACCTTCCCCCGTCAACCCTCCCCAGTCACCCCTGTCAACCCTCCGGAGTCACCCCTGTCAACCCTCCCCAGTCACCCCTGTCTACCCTCCCCAGTCCCACATGTCAACTCTCCCAGTCCCACATGTCAACCCTCCCCAGTCCCCCTGTCAACCTCTCCAGTCACCCATCTACGCCTTCAAGGGAGACTTCCCTGTGTTTCCTATCTCGCATTGCTAAACGTCGCCCCACTTCTGGGGTTCCAACTTCCTGGCTTCCTCTGTGGTCGCCTCATCCTCAGTCACCCCTGTCTCGAATCCTTTTGCTGTTCTTGGCTCCGAGGTCCCTACCTCGGCATCCTTCCCTAGTCCCCCTGTCAACCCTCCCCAGTCCCCTGTCAACCCTCTCCAGTCGTCCCTGTCAACCCTCCTCAGTCCCCTGTCAACCCTCCACAGTCGTCCCTGTCAACCCTCTTCAGTCGTCCCTGTCAACCTTCCCAGCCACCCTGTCAACCCGCCCCAGTAACCCTGTCAACCCCAGTCAACCGTCCCCTGTCAATCCCCACTCAACCCTCCCTGTCAACCCTCTACAGTCATATCTGTCAACCCTTCCCAGTCACCCCTGTCAACCCTCGCCAGTCATCTCTGTCAACCCTCCCTGTCAACCCTCAACAGTCATATCTGTCAACCTCCTCAGTCACCCCTGTCAACCCTCCCCAGTAACCCCTGTCAACCCTCCAGTCACCCCTGTCAACCCTCACGAGTCATCTCTGTCAACCCTACCCAGTCATCTCTGTCAACCCTACCCAGTCATCTCTCTGTTAACCCTCCCCAGTCACCCCTATCAACCCTCCCCAGTCACCCTTGTGAACCCTCTCAGTCACCCCTATCAATCCTCCCCAGTCACCCCTGTCAACCCTCCCCAGTCACGCCTGTCAACCTTCCCCAGTCACCCCTGTCAACTCTCCCCAGTCACCCCTGTCAACCCGTCCCAGTTACCCATGTCAACCTCCCTAGGGCAATGTGATCACTCCTGCAGGGGAAATGTAGGGGGAGTGAGAGGAAAGGGTTATGAGGGAGTGGAAGGAACAAGGTGGTGGTGGTAGTGACCTTGACCCTGTGTGACCTGAGAGAGTTGGGTCTGACGCTGAAGTGAACGTTCTTGTCGGTGTGTAAATAAAAAAAGGCACAATACCGTGACTGGGAAAATGTAAATGGTCCAAGTCGGACCGAAACGTCGTCGTAAGCTCCTCTCCTTTTATATGTGCGGGTTGTGTGTGTATTGTCGGTGTGTGTTAGTTAGTTACCATTTTGTCCTAGGCACACGTGGATTAGACACTAGGGCCCGTAGTATGTATGTATGTGTGTGTGTGTGTGTGTGTGTTAGTTACCATTTTGTCCTAGGCACATGTGGATTAGACACTAGGCCTGTAGTATGTATGTATGTGTGTGTGTGTGTGTGTGTGTGTGTGTGTGTGTGTGTGTGTGTGTGTGTGTGTGTAACGAAACACTTCGAAATGTTTCGGCCCAGCCGGAATTGAACCCGGGCCCTCCGTGCGTGAAGCAAGAGCGCTAGCCACCATGCCATCGGGCTGTGTGTGTGTGTGTGTGTGTGTGTGTGTGTGTGTGTGTGGTGTGTGGTGTGTGTGTGTGGTGTGTGTGTGAGTGTGCGTGTGTACTCACCTATTTGTGGTTGCAGGGGTCGATTCATAGCTCCTGGCCCCGCCTCTTCACTGATTGCTACTAGGTCCTCTCTCTCCCTGCTCCATGAGCTTTATCAAACCTCGTCTTAAAACTATGTATGGTTCCTGCCTCCACTACGTCATTTTCTAGGCTATTCCACTTCCTGACAACTCTATGACTGAAGAAATACTTCCTAACATCCCTTTGACTCATAGGAGTCTTCAACTTCCAACTGTGACCCCTTGTTTCTGTGTCCCTCTCTGGAACATCTTGTCTCTGTCCACCTTATCTATTCCTCGCAGTATTTTATATGTCGTTATCATGTCAAAGGAGGATGACTAAGTTGATTCCATGTATCAGAAATCTTCCCTATGAGGATAGACTGAGGGCCCTGAATCTGCACTCTCTAGAAAGGCGTAGAATTAGGGGGGATATGATTGAGGTATATAAATGGAAAACAGGAATAAATAAAGGGGATGTAAATAGCGTGCTAAAAATATCTTGTATTGACAGGACTCGAAGCAATGGCTTTAAGTTGGATAAATTCAGATTCAGAAGGGATATAGGAAAGCATTGGTTTGGTAATAGAGTTGTCGATGAGTGGAACAAACTCCCGAGTACAGTTATAGAGGCTAAAACGTTGTGTAGTTTTAAAAATAGGCTAGATAAATATATGAGTGGGTGCGGGTGGGTGTGAGTTGACCTGACTAGTTTGTGCTACTAGGTCAGATGCCGTGCTCCTTCCTTAAGTGAATGTAACCTGACCTGGCTGGGTCGGGCATTGGCTTAAGCCGGTGGGAGACTTGGACCTGCCTGCATGGGCCAGTAGGCCTGCTGCAGTGTTCCTTCTTTCTTATGTTCTTCTTATGTTATGTCTCCCTAACCCTCCTGTCCTCTAGTGTCGTCAGGCCGATTTCCTTAACCTTTCTTCGTAGGACAATCCCCTTAGCTCTGGGACTAGTCTTGTTGCAAACCTTTGCACAGTGTGTCGAATGTGTGTGCGTGTGTGCGTGTGTGTGTGCGTGTGTGTGTGCGTGTGTGTGTGCGTGTGTGGAGGGATCGATACTCGTTCCTTCTGACCCTGCCTCACGAACTTCCCTTCAGTTCCACCCTCCCTCCCACCCATACCCACACCACCCTCCATCCGCCCACATCAACCCTCCATCCGCCCACACCAGCCTACCATCCCTCCCACCAACCTTTACCCACACAACTCTCTTCATCACTCCCACTCACCTTCACCACACCATCCTTCCCATCTCTCCCACCTGGCTCACCCACACCAGGATTTAGAATGCATGGCAGTGGGAGTGAGAGAGGATGGTAGAGTGAGTCAGCCAGCCATCATTAGTGATCATTTCATCATTTACTGCTTCAGGAAAATCACTAGGGAAACGGATAGGCCTACACAGGGCAATACAAATGAGGTCAACTAGAAACTATAGTAAAGAAATACTGGTAAATAGGCTCACAGTTGTGACTGGATAGTTATAACTAGTTGCACAGACATAAATGATGCCTGGGAACAATTCAAAACAATGTTCACTGCCATCCCTTTATAATATTGCACCAGTTAAAGAGGTTAGGATTAAACGAAGAACTGAACCCTG
>WNWK01032613.1:0-21773 GCA_009830355.1 Cherax destructor
AAAAAAGTTGCTGTGATTTTTTTATATATATATATTTTTTCAATTTCATATTTACCCTCAGTGCAATCTATGACTAGACATAATTTTTTTTAGAAAATCATTATTGCATTCTCTTTACTATTTCTGTCTTCTTTTACATCTAATTGCATAGAGCATATTAAAAAAATTCTTGGTCATATAAAATAATGGTATCTATATTTCTCATTTGTAAGTCCTTGGGTACTGATCACTGACACCTATAACAGTAAAAGTTTCACCTTCACGAGAGCAGAATTTTGTAGAAGCCCGTCACCTTCACTACAGACAACATGGCACTGTTGTGAAAATAATCAAGTTGGTGGTTGTTGACAGAATCTTGAACAGTTGAAATATGACATGCTGTATTTATATGAGTCGCGCTCAGTGACTTCTTGTCTGTTCCCGCAGCACACTGTCTTATCGACTTTTATCTTATATTTTGAGTTTTTCCGTTGTGATTAACACTGTACTTGGTATCAGAATGTTAAGAAATGAACCAGACACTGTCACCATGAATCTTACTAAATGTCTAGAAGTAAATACTCACAGATCTAAATTGATTGTAAAAATATGCAGTTACACTGTAGGCAACAAGAGCATTTCACCCCTCCATGGAAGATGTGTTCATTTAATATGACATACCTGAAAGTCCCTCCCAAGAATCTCATAGCTAGTAATCCCTTCCTTAAATCACTTGTTAAAGCAATTGCTCAAGAAGAAATTTCTCGCCTCACAAGTTATATACACTGATGGATCTAAACAGGAGTCTTCTGGCAGGGCTGCATCTGCTCTTGTTGCCACCTCCCTAGTTAAGAACAATAAAAAATTTGTTGAACTAGGCATAAGAATTAACAACTGAGCGTCTACACTGCAAACTGAATTGTTTGCAATCCTAATGACACTAAAGCTAACCTATGACACTGAGCTTGACTCTATCATCATTATTGATTCTATGTCATCACTAAAGGCTCTTGACTCATATAATGACTCCAACAACATGCTCATTGGAGAAGCCAGTATAGATACTAAAAAATCCGGAACAAAGGAATTAATGTACAATTGCTATGGATCCCATCACACATTGGATTACTCCTTCATGATAAAGTTGATATGTTAGCCAAGAAGAGCACCCAGAAAGAGAATGTAGAATATAACTTTGGTATATCTGTGTGTAGCATTAGGAATAATATTAGGAGAGAAGTAAATAATGAAAATAATTGCTATAGGAATGCAGTTAGAAGCCTGAGTAGATCTATAACCCACTATGATAACATGAACATAGATAAGTATGTTTATGGAGCCACTTGCAATGTGAACATACTGACTGATGTTGTAGTGGCCAGGCTTAGGCTTTGCTACAAGTACTTCTGGCAGTTTGGGAGTCACACAGATGATGATCATACTAAATGCAAATTATGTAATGAGGTATATGGTCACTGTCTTAAACACTATGTGCTTAATTGTCCACTTATTGAGGAATACAGAGATAAACAGTATAATAACCTATGTGACATGTCAAGATATCATATTAACGAAAATAAGATACCAGTTATACTAAGCAAATTCTCTAAATTTGCTTGTAACAGATAAGTGAACTGTAGATATAAATCCAAATGTACAATTGTTAACCTTTTGGGGCCTAGTTCCTAGGCCTTTGTGTATCCATATGCTCTTGCGCTACCGTCCACAGGATGGAATGGGGTGCACAATAAACCAGCCACTTCGGTGGCAAAATCTAAAATCTAATCGTTGTGATCTAACTTAACCTAACTTACCTGACCAAACCTAACCTAACCTTGCGTAACCTAACCCAGCCTAACTTAGAAACTGGGCTGCAAACGCTATGTGAAAGTGTGAAAAAATTATCAGGAGGACGAGTTGCTTGTAGAGAGCTCCTCACCTTTACAAATAGATCCTTCCTGATGATTAATGACCAGTTAACTTAAGTTCTGAAGTTAAAACGTCCCCTAGAATTATTATTTGAAATGATCAGAAAGGTTTTGACTCTGGATGTCTTTAGAAACATTTTAAAGCTAATGTCATAGAGTATACATTACTGTTGCCAACATTTTTTGTGATTGTACAATAAACAGGTCACCCTCAGGACCTCGAGAATCTCAGGCTAATGATGAATTGCAAGAACACTTGTGTGTATTTGAAAATATTATATATTTATAGATAAGAGAAATCTTATGTAAACTGTTGTAAAAAAAAGGCTATTGAGCGATTCTTATCAATCAAATGTTACTCAGGAAACGGGTTAGATTCGATCGGGGGCAAGACAATCTTTAAATGTCCCATCCAACGTTCTTCTCATTCTGAAATGTTGGCCTGAGAAGATCCATAAAATTAAGGTATATATATATATTGAACTAGAATGTTAGGAAATACAGATAAGGGGAATAAATGACACTTAGATGCAGTGCCCATTTAATGACGCCAACATTTCCTCATACAGTAAGCTTCAAGTCAGTAGAGAGTACTTGAGGACGGCAACTTATACAAAGGTATAAACAAAGGTACAGATATAGAGAAGGCTTAATGCAGTTGAGTCTTTCATCTATTTCATCTTGGATGAGGAACACAATGACTTACTTCTTTTGTAAGATGTTCTGCTTTGCAAGTCAGATAAATAGCTAAAATTCATACTAATCAACATGCAACAATGCGACATTAAAACCAAAAGATGGGTGCTGATTGGTTTCTTCGTCAGGGCATACAGAGTATACTGCCCGTCCTCATACACGATTGTTCCATAACAGCACTTAAAATTATGACTACTCCCAAAACAGAAAAAAAAAACATATTTAAATTTTTCCTACAATAGTGTCCTCACCACCGTCGCTTGCTCACTGTCCAGAAATAATACCAACGTCGCATTCATCACGTCCACTACCATGAAAGCCATTAATGGAGCCAAGTATAGCCACCATAATGCTGAAAAAAGCTCGTGTGTCTGAATCCTTCCTTGCAATGGATGCGACAAACCTTACACAGGAGAAACTTCACAGGTCATTGTCACAAGGTCAAAGGGCACCAGTATGCAGGCAGAACACGTAATACAAACAATGCAGTATTAAACCAGATATCATAGGAGATCAGTGTTTAAAATCAGGTCTTACTTTTCAAACATTGTTACTCATAACCAGGGCATTGTACCTTTGGGTTACACTATAAGTGCAGCTTATTTAGGCGTCTGAGAGGACCAATATAACAGTCGGGTGTAAACCCTGCATCGCTCCCTCGCCCCAACATACTCCAATGTACCTCTTCTTTCTATAATTGTACCTCATGAATTCTAAGATGACATGATAAAGCTCACTATGTAGACGAAACTTTGTAGATGAATGGTTCAGAGAACCGACAAGTTGATAAATTAGACACATATGCAACACTTGAGTATCTTTATTGAGGAAACGTTTCCCCACACAGTGGCTTCATCAGTCCATACAAAGAAGAATCGTGAAGAACAGGAGTTTGAGGTAATCAGTCCCTCAACCTTGAGTCGATGTTGTCAGTCCATCAAGCCTGTTGGGGGAGGGGATGGAAGGTACTCAGGCTTAATTCAGGGAACTGGAGCACAGATCCAATTCCCTAGATCAAGAGCCCCTCACCAGCGTCAAGGAACCTCCCTTGACGGGGAGAAAAGTATAGCATATGCTCGGAGAAATAGTAGGAGGAGACGGAGTCACCATTGGACAAATCTACTAATGTAAGTAGGACATTCCTGTAGGTTAGGCAAGCGTAGAAGAATTCCTGTATTTAGATCCCAAGATGTTGCATTACATCTTCAGCTGAATATTGATAAGATCACAGAATAAATCATGCTGCTGGTGAAAACGAGATGTTGCTTTTGTCTTGATTTCTGCTATACAACAAAAGCCTACTTTTCCTTCGTGTGGAAGTAATTGGAAATGAAAGTTTTACTTGCCTGACAAGAAGACAAAACTAGCTTAGCCTACTCCTGCCACCAGTTCTGTGATAAAAGTCATTGTATCTAGCAGATCAAGGAGTTCTTGGAACTGATTAATAACACCATTTTCATCTTCTAAGGCATCTCAGCCAAAAAAATCTTTTATCCAACTGTTTCTGAAGTTATTTTTTTGAGGGGGGCAATTATCGAGTTATTTTAGTCTGCAGTTTCATTAGTTGTCAATGCAAAATCTCAACCTCGTCTTTCATAAATACTTCTGCAAAGAATTAAGAAAAACTGATTTATTCTAGAAAATGCTGCGTTTTTTAGCCTGTGACCTCTGATGATATTGAATGCTTAATATTAATGATGAGATATTATCACTAATATTACACAAATAAGCCGCACATATGACAGAGGAGCTTATTTGTGTATTGTTCCAGTCACGGTATTGTGCCTTTTTGTTCATCACTAATATTAATCATGGGCCCCGTGGCCTAGCTGGCAAAGCTTCGCTTCACACGCTGAGGGTCCGGATTCGATTCCCGCCAGAGGTGAAAACATTGGACTCATTTCCTTGCACCTGTTGTGCTGTTCACCTAGCATGTAAGTACCTGGGTGTTAGTCAACTGGTGGGGTCGCATCCTGGGGGACAAGATTGAGGACCCCAATGGAAATAAGACAGACAGTCCCTCGATGACGCACTGCCTTTTTAGGTTATCCTGGGTGGCTAACCCTCCGGGGTTAAAACTCAGAACAAAATCTTATCTGAATATTAAAATGGTATAAAATACCGACAGGTTGTTAGGTAAGACACATATGCAACAGTTAGGTATCTTTATTTCGAAACGTTTCGCCAACACAGTAGACTTCTTCAGTCGAGTACAGAAAAGTTGGTAGAAGCAGAAGAGATGTGAAGACGATGTAATCAGTCCATCAGCCTTGAAGACGTAGTTTTGAGGTGGTCAGTCCCTCAGCCTGGAGAAGAGTATTTGTTCCATAGTCTGAAACAATGTGAAGTTGAAGTGACAGTATGGAGACTTATATACTGTCAGGAGGTGACATGTAGACCACTAGTGGAAGTGACAGTACGGTGCCCCGTGGCCTGATCGCTAAAGCTCTCGCTTCACACGGCGAAGGTCTGCGTTCGATTCCCAGCTCGGGTAGAAACATTGGGCGTGTTTCTTTACACCTGTTGTCTATGTTCACCCATCAGTAAAATGGGTACCTGGGAGTTAGTCGACTGGTGTGGGTCGCATCCTGGGACAAGGACCTAATTTGCCCGAAATGCTCTGCATAACAAGGGACTTTCTATATAGTAGTGTGTCATTGATGTCAGCTAGGCCTGTATACCTTGTACATGTACTTGTAGTAAATAAAGATATTATTATATTATTATTATTATTATATACTGTCAGGAGGTGACATGTAGACCACTAGTGGAAGAAAGAATGTGATCATTGAGAGGTCACGTCTATCAAACCCAACCATTGTCACTTATACAAGTTGTCCAAAGTGTTTTCTGTTCTGAACCAAGATACCATTGTGTTGCATTGCAACACATTGTTTCAGACTCAAATACTCTTCTCCAGGATGAGGGACTGACCATCAGGGAGGCACCGTGAAAACAGTAGCATCAGGGAGGCACCGTTAACACAGTAGCATCAAGGAGGCACCGTTAACACAGTAGCATCAGTGAGGCCCCGTTAACACAGTAGCATCAGGGAGGCACCGTTAACACAGTAGCATCAGGGAGGCACCGTGAACACAGTAGCATCAGAGAGGCACCGTTAACACAGTAGCATCAAGGAGGCACCGTTAACACAGTAGCATCAGGGAGGCACCGTTAACAAAATAGCATCAGAGAGGCACCGTTAACACAGTAGCATCAGGGAGGCAACTAACACAGTAGCATCAGGGAGGCACCGTTAACACAGTAGCATCAGGAAGGCACCGTTACCACAGTAGCATCATAAAGGCACTGTTAACACAGTAGCATCAGGGAGACACCATTAACACAGTAGCATCAGGGAGGCACCGTTAACACAGTAGCATCAGGGAGGCACCGTTAACACAGTAGCATCAGGAAGGCACTGTGAACACAGTACATTAGGGAGGCACCGTTAACACAGTAGCATCAGAGAGCACCGTTAACACAGTAGCATCAGGAGCACTGTGAACTCAGTACACAGGGAGCCACCGTTAAGCAATAGTATCAGGAGGACACCGTTAACACAGTAGATCAGGGAGGCACCGTTAACACAGTAGCATAAGTGAGGCACCGTTAACACAGTAGCATCAGGAGGCACCGTCAACACAGTAGCATCAGGGAGGCACCGTTAACACAGTAGCATAAGGGAAGCACCGTTAACACAGAAGCATCAGGGAGGCACCGTGAACAGAGTAGCATCAGGGAGGCACCGTTAACACAGTAGCATCAGAAAGGCACCAGACAACAGTAGCATCATAAACTCACTGTTAACACAGTAGCATCAGGGAGGCACCGTTAACACAGTAGCATCAGGGAGGCACCGTTAACACAGTAGCATCAATGAGGCACCGTTAACACAGTAGCATCAGGGAGGCACCGTTAACAAAATAGCATCAGAGAGGCACCTTTAACACAATAGCATCAGGGAGGCAACGTTAACACAGTAGCATCAGGAGGCACCGTTAACACAGTAGCATCGAGGAAGGCACCGTTACACACAGAGACGATCATAAAGGGCACTGTTAACACAGTAGCATCAGGGAGGCACCGTTAACACAGTAGCATCAGGAGGCAACCGTTAACACAGTAGCATCAGGGAGGAACCGTTAACACAGTAGCATCTGGGATGCACCGTTAACACAGAACATAAGGAGTAACACATGACAGAGCATCAGAGAGGCATCGTTAACACAGTAGCATCAGGGAGGCACCGTTAACACAGAGCATCAGGGAGGCACCGTTAACACAGTAGCATCAGGAGGCAACCTCAGTAACACAGTAGCATCAGGGAGGCACCAGTAACACAGTAGCATCAGGAGGCACCGTAACACAGAGCATCAGGAGGCACCGTTAACAGAAAGTAGCATCAGAGAGCAAGTTAACACAGTAGCATCAGGGAGGCAACGTTAACACAGTAGCATCAGGGAGGCACCGTTAACACAGTAGCATCAGGAGGCACCGTTACACAGTAGCATCAGAGGCACTGTTAACACAGTAGCATCAGGAGGCACCGTTAACACAGTAGCATCAGGAGGCACCGTTAACACAGTAGCATCAGGGAGGACCGTTAACACAGTAGCATCTGGGATACAACTGTTAACACAGTAGCATCAGGGAGGCACTGTAACACAGTAGCATCAGAGGCACCTTAACACAGTAGCATCAGGAGGCACCGTTAACACAGAGCATCAGGAGGCACCGTTAACACAGTAGCATCAGAGCACCTTAACACAGACATCGGAGGCACCGTTACACAGAGCATCAAGAGCACCGTTAACACAGTAGCATAAGAGGCACGTAACAGTACATCAGGAGCACCGTTAAACATAGCATAGGAGCACGTTAACACAGTAGATCAGAGCACCGTTAACACAGAGCATAGGAGGCACCGTTAAACAGAACAGAGGCACCGTTAACACAGTGCATCAGGAGGCACACCACATAGGGCACCGTTACAAGTACAGGAGGCACCTACAATCAGAGCACTTAACACAGACGAACCGCCAGAGCACAACACGTTACAGTAGACAAGCACGTTAACAAGAGACGGCACACAGAGCATCAGAGGCCGTACAGGCACGAGGCACAGATCGAGACTAACAACATCAGGCACGTACCAGAACAGGGCACGTAACACGAGCATAGAGGCACGTACGAGCATCAAGCACAACACAGGCATCAGAGCACTAACACAGAGACGGACGTTAACACAGGCATCAGAGGACCTAACACAGAGATCGGACGTTAACAGTACAGAGGCACGTAACACAGTAGCACAGGCACGTTAACACGAGATCAGAGGCCCGTTAACAATGATCAGAGGCACCACAGAGACAAGGCACTAACAGAGATCAGAGGCACTTAACACAGAGCATCAGGCACCGTTCCAGAGCATCAGAGGCACCGTAAAACATCAGAGGCACGTAACCACAGGGACGTTAACACAGAATGACGCACAGAGCACGAAGCACACAAATCAAGACGACAGCGAGCACGTACAGAGATCAGAGCACCGTTACACAAAGAGGCGTTACAGAGACGAGCACGTAACAAGAGACAGAGCACGTAACACAGAGATAGAGCACGTAACACAGAGACAGAGCACCGAACAAAGACAGAGACTCATAGATCGAGCACACAGAGATCAACACGTTAACACGTGATCAGAGGCACGTAACACAGTAGCATAGGAGGCACCGTAACAAAGCATCGAACGTTAACAGCACAGAGGAGTTAACACAAGACAGGACGTTAACACAGAAGGAGACCAAGAATCAAAGGCACTTAACAAGAGCATCGAGGCACCTAACACAGAACGGGCACGTAACGGACAGGACCGACAGCATCGGGAGCACTACACAGGCACAGGAGGCACGTAACAGTAGCATAGAGGCACGTACACAGAGACTTAACACAGTAGCATCAGGAGGCACCATTACCACAGTAGCATCAGGGAGGCACCGTTAACACAGTAGCATCAGGGAGGCACCGTTAACACAGTAGCATCAGGAAGGCACTGTGAACACAGTACATCAGGGAGGCACCGTTAACACAGTAGCATCAGAGAGGCACCGTTAACACAGTAGCATCAGGGAGGCAACGTTAACACAGTAGCATCAGGGAAGCACCGTTAACACAGTAGCATCAGGGAGGCACCGTTAACACAGTAGCATCAGAGAGGCACCGTTAACACAGTAGCATCAAGGAGGCACCACTAACACAGTAGCATCAGGGTGGCACCGTTAACAAAGTAGCATCAGAGAGGCACCGTTAACACAGTAGCATCAGGGAGGCAACGTTAACACAGTAGCATCAGGGAGGCACCGTTAACACACTAGCATCAGGAAGGCACCGTTACCACAGTAGCATCATAAAGGCACTGTTAACACAGTAGCATCAGGGAGGCACCATTAACACAGTAGCATCAGGAGGCACCGTTAACACAGTAGCATCAGGGAGGCACCGTTTAAAACAGTAGCATCAGGAAGGCACTGTGAACACAGTACATCAGGGAGGCACCGTTAACACAGTAGCATCAGAGAGGCACCGTTAACACAGTAGCATCAGGAAGGCACTGTGAACTCAGTACATCAGGGAGGCACCGTTAAGACAATAGTATCAGTGAGACACCGTTAACACAGTAGTATCAGGGAGGCACCGTTAACACAGTAGCATAAGTGAGGCACCGTTAACACAGTAGCATCAGGGAGGCACCGTCAACACAGTAGCATCAAGGGAGGCACCGTTAACACAGAAGCATCAGGGAGGCACCGTGAACACAGTAGCATCAGGAGGCACCGTGAATACAGTAGCATCAGGGAGGCACCGTTAACACAGTAGCATCAGGAAGGCACCGCTACCACAGTAGCATCATAAAGCCACTGTTAACACAGTAGCATCAGGGAGGCACCGTTAACACAGTAGCATCAGGGAGGCACCGTTAACACAGTAGCATCAGGGAGGTACCGTTAACACAGTAGCATCTGGGATGCACTGTTAACACAGTAGCATCAGGGAGGCACTGTGAACACAGTAGCATCAGGGAGGCACCGTTAACACAGTAGCATCAGGGAGGCACCGTGAACACAGTAGCATCAGGGAGGCACCGTTAACACAGTAGCATCAGGTAGGCACCGCTACAACAGTAGCATCATAAAGGCACTGTTAACACAGTAGCATCAGGGAGGCACCGTTAACACAGTAGCATCAGGGAGGCACCGTTAACACAGTAGCATCAGGAAGGCACCGTTACCACAGTAGCATCATAATTGCACTGTTAACACAGTAGCATCAGGGAGGCACTATTAACACAGTAGCATCAGGGAGGCACTGTGAACACAGTAGCATCATGGAAGCACCGTTAACACAGTAGCATCAGGAGGCACTGTTAACACAGTAGCATCAGGGAGGCACCGTTAACACAGTAGCATCAGGAAGGCACTGTGAACACAGTACATCAGGGAGGCACCGTTAACACAGTAGCATCAGAGAGACACCGTTAACACAGTAGCATCAGGAAGGCACTGTGAACACAGTACATCAGGGAGGCACCGTTAACACAGTAGTATCAGGAGGCACCGTCAACAAAGTAGCATCAGGGAGGCACCGTTAACACAGTAGCATAAGGGAGGCACCGTTAACACAGAAGCATCAGGGAGGCACCGTGAACACAGTAACATCAGGGAGGCACCGTTAACACAATAGCGGAAGAGGCATTCACAAGTTTCCAAGTGAAACCTAATGTTTCAGTTTCTGTGTGATAAACAATAAACAGGGACCTACACGAGCCAAAATCAATCAACTTGTCTATAAGTAAGAATAATCTGCAATTAAAGTTTAAGTAAATAAGTAGACACGAAAGTAATTAATTAATTTGATTTAATCTGGGTATATAACACATCTTTTTTTAATAATGGTCTTTAGGGCAGCAGAGATGTTATGTACATATAAAATTCAATTATGTAAATTTGACAATATCAATTTTATTTTAATAAGTAGGATACACGACTGTTGAAATTTTGAAACTAATAAAAAAATTTCTGAGTTTTCTCACGGAAGACAATTTTAGAAACGGTCTATGTGAAATTGAGGAGAAGGTACCTTCACTTAGTTATATAATTGACCAGGGTTGAAATTTTGAAATAGACCTGAAGCGCCATTCTCTAGTTTATTTAATAATATTGTTATTAAATATAAGTCAACCTGAAGACAGGGATGAATATGAATGAAAATAGGGATGAATATGAATGAAGATAGGGATGAATATGAATCAAGAAAGGGATGAATATGAATGAAGATAGGGATGAATATGAATGAAGATAGGGATGAATATGAATTAAGATAGGGATGAATATGAATCAAGATAGGGATGAATATGAATGAAGATAGGGATGAATATGAATCAAGATAGGGATGAATATGAATGAAGATAGGGATGAATATGAATCAAGATAGGGATGAATATGAATGAAGATAGGGATGAATATGAATGAAGATAGGGATGAATATGAATGAAGATAGGGATGAATATGAATGAAGATAGGGATGAATATGAATCAAGATAGGGATGAATATGAATCAAGATAGGGATGAATATGAATGAAGATAGGGATGAATATGAATGAAGATAGGGATGAATATGAATCAAGATAGGGATGAATATGAATGAAGATAAGGATGAATATGAATCAAGATAGGGATGAATATGAATGAAGATAAGGATGAATATGAATGAAGATAGGGATGAATATGAATGAAGATAGGGATGAATATGAATGAAGATAGGGATGAATATGAATCAAGATAGGGATGAATATGAATGAAGATAGGGATGAACATGAATGAAGATAGGGATGAACATGAATGAAGATAGGATGAATATGAATGAAGATAGGGATAAACATGAATGAAGATAGGGATGAACATGAATGATGATAGGGATGAACATGAATGATGATAGGGATGAACATGAATGATGATAGGGATGAACATGAATAAAGTTAGGGATGAACGTGAATGAAGATAGGGATGAACATGAATGAAGATAAGGATGAACATGAATGAAGATAAGGATGAACATGAATGATGATAAGGATGAACATGAATAAAGTTAGGGATGAACGTGAATGAAGATAGGGATGAACATGAATGAAGATAAGGATGAGCATGAATGATGATAAGGATGAACATGAATAAAGTTAGGGATGAACGTGAATGAAGATAAGGATAAACATGAATGAAGATAGGGATGAACATGAATGATGATAAGGATGAACATGAATAAAGTTAGGGATGAACGTAATGAAGATAAGGATGAGCATGAATGAAGATAAGGATGAACATGAATGAAGATAAGGATGAACATGAATGAAGATAGGGATGAACATGAATGAAGATAGGGATGAACATGAATGAAGATAAGGATGAACATGAATGAAGATAAGGATGAGCATGAATGAAGATAGGGATGAACATGAATGAAGATAAGGATGAACATGAATGAAGATAAGGATGAACATGAATGAAGATAAGGATGAGCATGAATAAAGATAGGGATGAGCATGAATAAAGATAGGGATGAACGTGAATGAAGATAGGAGTTATCATCGAAGTCCCATGTAACATAAAGCAGAAAGTTTTTTCCAAGTATAAACACCTCAAATGATGTAGTTGAAGTTTCGGCGGTAAAGATTGAAAATTCGCTGGACCTCATCTTCACTAACAACGACGATCTGATACGGAATATAACCGTATAAAAGACAATACACTCAGATCACAACATAATAGAGGTACAGACATGTATGCACAGGGCTCTTGACCAGCAAAATGTGATCAGTCATGAAGAACTCTTCACAAAATTCAATTTTAATAACAAAACATACAATGGGAACAAGTTAACAATGTCCTAAATGAAACAAGCTGGAAAAATATCCTAAACAACACGGATCCGAACAGTTGCCTAGAAAAAATGAACTTTGTGGTTCTTGAGATCTGCTCAAGACACATTCCATTAAGAAAATGAAAGAGAAGATGTAAACTAGAAAAAGAGAGACGCTCCCTATACAGACGAAGGCGAAGAGTCACAGAGCTGCTGGGGAGGGGAAAATATATCGAAAATACGTAGAGAGGCACTGGTCAATGAAATTGCAAATATCGAACTTAAACTGAAGGAATCTTACAGGAGACAAGAATCACAGGAAGAACTAAAAGCCATAAAGGAAATTGAAAACAACAACAAAATACTTCTTCTCTATGCCAAATCTAAGGAAAACAACATCCAATATTGGACCCCTGCTTAGGTGGGATGGGACATACACATATGACAGCCAAGAAATGAGTGAGATATTAAAGTGCCAATACGACTCAGTGTTCAGCGAGCCGCGCCCAGACTAAGGGTCGACTATCCAAATGAATTCTTTATGAACGAAACGCAAAATTTGGTCATCTCAAAAATCTCGGATTTTATTCAACTCCACAAGACTTTGAAAGGGCAATAAATGACATGCCTATGCACTCTGCCCCAGGCCCAGACTCATGGAACTCCGTGTTCATCAAGAATTGCAAGAAGCCCCTATCACGTGCCTTCAACATTCTATGAAAAGGGGGCATGGACACAGGCGTCATCCCACACACTAAAAACAACAGACATAGCCCCACTCCACAAGGGTGGCAGTAAAGCAATTGCAAAGAACTACAGACCGATAGCACTAACATCCCTTATCATAAAAATCTTTGAGAGGGTTCTAAGAAGTAAGATCGCCAACCACCTAGATACCCATCAACTACGTAACCCAGGGCAACACGGGTTTAGAGCAGGCCTTGCTTGTCCCAGCCCTACCACTATGACAGGGTCCGGATGCTGTTGAGGATAAAAAAAATACATATGTAGTATAACAGATTTAAAAAAGTTGACAAGTGTGACCAGGGTTTAATAGCAAAAAAATTTGATAAAGGAATAACAGGAAAATTGGCATTGATCATAACTTCCGACAAATAGAACACAAAGAGAAAGAAACAGAGAAAGTCCCAGGCAGTAACGGTAAAAAAACCTGTTTCACAAGGCATAGTACTGCTCCCATTCTATTTCTCATCCTCAATTCTGACATAGACAGAGATTGCATAGCTCCGTGTTTCCTTTATGATGACACCGATTGATGGCAGTGACCCCATTGAAGACACTGCAAAACCCAAGCGGAATAACCAAATATTCAAATGGGCCACTAAAAAATATAATTTAACGGGGAAAATTTAACACTCAGATAGGAAAACTTGAAATAAAGAAATAATATATAGAAAATTTAACCATACAATAGATCAAAAAGAAATGTGAAGGATTGGGGTGATAATGTAAAATCCCCCTTTTTAAAACCCAACAATGATCTACCCATCGCCTAGGAAAATGATAGGATGGATAATGAGAACCTTAAAACTAGGGACGCCAAGTTTTCTAGGCTAATACTGCTGTACACTAACGGGCCCCTTAAGGTGGCGACATTGCAGACCTGGAGAGGAAAAGAACTTTCACAGCACACATAAGTACGATAAAGCACCTAAATTACTGGGAACGGTTGAAGGTCCTTGATCTGTATTTCCGGGAACGCAGGCGGGAGATACATGATAATATACACTTGGAATCCTGGGGGGATTGGTCCCAAAACCGCAACAAAATCACCCCAGAAAACAAAAGACTTGGCAGGAGATGCAACTTTCCCCTCGATAGCAGGGGCGCCATGAGTACACTGGAGACAACACCATAAGTGTCCGAGCCCAAGACTATTCAACTGCCTCCCGCATACATTAGGGGTTACCAAAAAGCCCCCTAGTTGTCTTCAAGAAGGCACTGGACAGGCACCAAAGTCAGTACCTGACCAACCGGGTGTTGTAGTCAGTTTGCGTGGGCCGGGTAACAACCTGGTTGATCAGACCCGATCCACCAGAGGCCTTCTCAGCGTTACCCCGAAACCTCTCCAGGTAAACTCCAGGAAGATTAGGGAAAAGTCATATTCTGACAGCTTATTACAATGAGAAAGAAAATGCACTATTTTCAACAATTTTTCCCCTTTGGTCTTCACTCAAGAGGACACAAACGATTTTCAATTAATTAATTACTAAGTGGGGGGAAACAAATTATATAAATTCAGTTACTAAAGCTATGACAATTAACAGATTGACCAATTAAAGAAAAAATTTAGGCACCAATGAACTTTTTCAAAGGTTCTGAAAGAGTGTAAGATTGGACCTATGAACCCGAACCAATGCAATTTTCTCTGAGACAGGTGGAAATGGAGATGTGGATCTTGGAATGTAATTCCTATTTTTAAACACGGGTGAGTCATTATTGCAAATTACCGCTCGATAACCCCCCCTCAAATTTAGGCAAATTATTAGAGTAAATTTTGGTATAAAAAAAAAATCACCTTCATAAGCATAATTTGATTGATGATGCTGAACACGGCTTCGAAGAGGTCGCGGACTCCTGTCAAACCGCACTAGATCATAATAAAGATTTCGATATTGTTTATCTGATTTCAGCAAGACTCTTGATAGAGTATCACAAAAAAAAACTGTTAAAGAAAGTGGCAGCTCATGGTATAAGGGTAAATAAGACACAAATGCGAGTTATGCCATTGTATTGTGAAGACGCTTGTCCAAAGGCTTCATCAGTCCACACAGAGACAAAAAGGGTATTTAAAACCCTGTAGAGGTGTCCTGAGGTGAAGCAATGAAGCCATGTGGTCACATGTGAGTGGCCAACCTAATAAGTGAGGTTAAGTGATGGCAGTATCAGGTACTTGGAGAATAAACCTCGTTAAAACCTCGGAGATTATGGCTGGTCCTCAATTATATTGGGGTAATTGGTTATGGCTACTACTGTGAATTTGACATAATCTGTGCACAGTAATTTTTTTTGATGACAAGTCTTGCGTCTGGGAAGTTCATAATGGGGTTCTCCTTTGTTTTTGTGAAGAATACATTTTATTTTTTATCGTTGTCGCTTCGGAATGCGTTATTACGTTCTTTGACTCACGTATCTACGTCTCTGGAGGCTTCACCGACATAGGTTTTGTCACAACTTTCATATAGTATAGGATAGACACCGTCAGTTGCTTTCCTTCTTGAGTACGCTAAGAGACAATACAGTAAATTCAGGGGGCCCGACGTTCAACTGCCCCCAGCATACATAAGGGGGTTACCTGACCCCCGGCGTCTTCAAGAAGGCACTGGGCAGGCACCTAAAGTCAGTACCTGACCAACCGGGGTGTGGTTCGTACGTCAGTTTGCGTGCGGCCGGGAGTAACAACCTGGTTGATCAGACCCGATCCACCATGAGGCCTGGTCTCAGGTTGATCCCCGAAAACCCCCTCCAGGTAAACTCCAGGTAAGATTAGGGAAAAGTCATATTCTGACAGCTTACTTACAATGAGAAAGAAATATGCACTATTTTCAACAATTATTCCTTTTGGTCTTCACTCAAGAGGACACAAACGATATTCAATTAATTAATTACTATAGTGGGCTTGAGGAAGACAAATTATATAATATTACAGTTACTAAAGCTATGACAATTAAGCAGTTGACCAATTAAAAGAAAAAGTTCCTAGGCACCAATGAACTTTTTCAAAGGTTCTGAAAGAGGTAAGATTGGCCTAGTGAACCCGTAACCAATGCAATTTATCTCTGCAGACAGGTGGAATATCGGGGGTGTGGATCTTGGTTAATGTAATTCCATTTTTTAAAACACGGGATGAGTCATTATTTCAAATTACCGCTCGATAACCCCGCCTCAAATTTGGCAAATTATTAGAGTAAATTTTAGCCGATATAATAAAAAGTCACCTTCATAAGCATAATTTGATTGATGATGCTGAACACGGCTTCGCAAGAGGTCGTTCAGGACTCCTGTCAAACCGCACTAGATCATAATAAAGATTTCGATATTGTTTATCTGGATTTCAGCAAGACTCTTGATAGAGTATCACAAAAAAGACTGTTAAAGAAAGTGGCAGCTCATGGTATAAGGGTAAATAAGACACAAAATGCGAGTTATGCCATTGTATTGTGAAGACGCTTCGTCCACCAAGGACTTCATCAGTCCACACAGAGTACAAGACATGGGTATTTAAAACCCCTGTAGAGGTGTCCTGAGGTGAAGCAATGAAGCCATGTGGTCACATGTGAGTGGCCAACCTAATAAGTGAGGTTAAGTGATGGCAGTATCAGGTACTTGGAGAATAAACCTCGTTAAAACCTCGGAGATTATGGCTGGTCCTCAATTATGATTGGGGTAATTGGTTATGGCTACTACTGTGAATTTCAGACATAATCTGCTGCTACAGTAACTTTCTTTGATGACAAGTCTTGCGTCTGGGAAGTTCATAATGGGGTTCTCCTTGTTTTTGTGAAGAATACATTTTATTTTTTATCGTTGTCGCTTCGGAATGCGTTATTACGTTCTTTGACTCACGTATCTACGTCTCTGGAGGCTTCACCGCCATGGCATGCCAGTGGCTCTCCTTGCATTACATTTTTATAATTATTTTTTAAACTACCAATAACATTGTACATTGTAACATGCATTGAAATAATAAAATTATTATTATTATTAATTATTATTATTATTATATAATTATTATTATTATTAATTATTAAAAATTAAGACACCTAGTTGCTTTTCCCTTTCTTAGAGCAAAAAATACAGTAATTGGGGGGGCCCAAGACTGTTCAACTGCCTCCCGATACATAAGGGGTTACCAAAGACCCCTGGCTGTCTTCAAGAAGGCGCTGGACAGGCACCTAAAGTCAGTACCTGATCAGCCGGGGTGTGGTTCTTACGTTTCTTTTCTTGGGCCCGCTAACAGCCTGGTTGATCAAACCCTGATGCACCACGAGGCCTGGTCTCGACCGGGCCGTGGGGGGGTTGACCCCTGAAACCCTCTCCAGGTATACTCCAGGTAAGTCTTTTTTGGTTTTAGAAGAAATCTTGATTATATTATTGGTTTTATCTATGGTAAGGTTTTATCTATGGTAGGTTTATCTATTTAAAGGTTTTATCTATGGTAAGGTTTTTTTTACAACGATCACATTGTATCTGCTGAGTTGTATCTGCTTTCTGCTCGCAGTCGAAGTCAGTAATCCAAATGAAATCGCTGGCCCACAGATGGCTCCAACTTCATCCTATCCCCCCATTTGTAAGTCTTATAAAAATAAAATGGCTATAAATGCGTGTAAAAAAAGATATAAGGTCTTAACCTAACCCTGTACAACTTTGGGAAAATTTAAAAAAGAGGGAGAGAAAGAGACGGAAAGACAGAGTACATGGGAAAGACAGAGTACATGGGAAAGACAGAGTACATGGGAAAGTCAGAGAGTACATGGGAAAATCAAAGAGTACATGGGAAAGACATAGACATGGGAAAGACATAGTACATGGGAAAGTCAGAGAGACAGGGGAAAATCAAAGAGTACATGGGAAAGACAGAGCATGGGAAAGTCAGAGAGTACATGGAAAGACAGAGAGTACATGGGGAAAAACAGAGTCTGGGAAAGTCAGAGAGTACATGGGAAAAACAAAGAGTACATGGGGAAAATCAGAGTACGTGGGGAAAAACAGAGAGTACATGGGAAGGTCAGAGACGTGGGGGGAGACAGAGACATGGGAAAGAGAGTACATGGGAAAGAGAGTACATGGGGGGGAAAGAGAGTACATGGGAAAGAGAGTACATGGGAAAGAGAGTACATGGGAAAGAGAGTACATGGGGAAAAAGAGTACATGGGAAAGAGAGTACATGGGAAAGAGAGTACATGGGAAAGAGAGTACTTGGGAAAGAGAGTACATGGGAAAGTCAGAGAGACACCTGAGTTTACCTGGAGAGTTCCGGGGGGCAACGCCCCCGCGGCCCTATCTGTGCCCGGCCTCATGGTGGGTCAGGGCCTGATCAACCAGGCTGTTACGTTGGCCGCACGCAGTCCAACGTACGAACCACAGCCAGGGAAATCAGAGAGTACATGGGGAAAAACAAAAAATACAGGGGGAAAAACAGGAGTACAGGGGAAAAATCAGAGTAAATGGGAGAGACAGAGAGAACGTGGGGAAAAAAGAGTACATGGGAAAGTCAGAGAGTACATGGAAAAGACAGAGTACATGGGAAAGTAGAGTACATGGGAAGTCAGAGAGTACATGGGAAGTCAGAGAGCATGGGAAAAACAGGAAGTACATGGCAATGTCAGAGAGCATGGGGAAATCGGAGAGTACATGGCAAGCAGAGAGTAAAGGAAAGACAATTACAGAGGATTTGAAGTCCACACTGAGGTTGTCTGCTGAGTAATGTATATTATCCAGGTGTATGAGTCACGGGAAAGAAAACAGAAGGCCCCCCCCCCACTCGACTGCTGGCATGTGAACAGAGGGTATGGAAAAAAAAATACTATACCATACTTGATAAAAGCATGAGAATTCACAGGAAAGATGTAAGCGAGTTCATGTCGCTTCTATCTTTTCCTTTTTGTGTCACTGACGAAACTGCCTCACTACTGTTTTGACTAGCCAGTCACAACGTCACTAACCCGGGTTTTAAACCCAAGTCAGTGATCGTGTTGACGCTGTTGGTAAACAAACATCACGAATTCGTTGACTTCAGACAGTCCCCGCATGGAGTCAGGTTGTTAGGGGAAACATGCAATAGTTAGGTATCTTTATTTGGAAACGTTTCGCCTACACAGTAGACTTCTTCAGTCTAGTACAGAAAAGTTGGTAGAAACAGAAGAGATGTGAAGACGATGTAATCAGTCCATCAGCCTTTAAGACGTAGTTTTGAGGTGGTCAGTCCCTCAGCCGGGAGAAGAGTATTTGTTCCATAGTCTGAAACAATGTTTGAAAATGCAACAAAAATGGTATCTTGGTGCAGAACAGAAAACATTTTGGGACAACTTGATAAGTGACAATGGTTGGGTTTGAGAGGGACCTCTAATGATCCATTCTTTTTTCCACTAGTGGTCTACATGTCACCCCCCTGACAGTATAAAAGTCCCCCTACTGTCATTTCCCACTAGTGGTCTACATGTCACCTCCTGACAGATATAAGTCTCCATACTGTCATTTAAAAATAGTGGTCTACATGTCACCCCCCGACAGTAAAAAATCTCCATACTGTCACTTCAACTAGTGGTCTACATGTCACCTCCTGACAGATATAAGTCTCCATACTGTCACTTCCACTAGTGGTCTACATGTCACCTCCTGACAGTATAAAGTCTCCATACTGTCACTTCAACTAGTGGTCTACATGTCACCTCCTGACAGTATATGTTCCATACTGTCACTTCAACTAGTGGTCAAATGTCACCTCCGGGAAGTATAAAGTCTCCATACTGTCACTTCAACTAGTGGTCTACATCCCCTCCTGACAGTATATAAGTCTCCATACTTACTTCAACTTCACATTGTTTCAGACTATGGAACAAATACTCTTCCCCCGGCTGAGGGACTGACCACCTCAAAACTACGTCTTAAAGGGGCTGATGGACTGATTACATCGTCTTCACATCTCTTCTGCTTCTACCAACTTTTCTGTACTCGACTGAAGAAGTCTACTGTGTAGGCGAAAAGTTTCCAAATAAAGATACCTGACTGTTGCATATGTGTCTTACCTAACAACCTGTCGGTATTTTATACCATTTTTTAAAAATTTATGGAGTCAAGATGCATCCTGTAGGTGTACTTGGGCAGTGATTGTTCAGCTGGTGCTTGAATGACTGCATTGTTTTCACGCTTTCAACATTAGTGTGTAATTTATTCCATTCTGTTATTATTTCATCTGAAATAAAAAAAAGTTGCATTTGTTCGCGCGGCCCTTTTGCCTTACAGAGTCAGTCATTCTATTGTTTCCCGTTATAGACTCGTTCAGGGCTTCAAAAAGTTCTTTGTGTATGAGTTAAAACATTTGCCATGTTAAATGTAGGAATATGTGTGTGTGTACTCCCCTAATTGTGGTTCCGGGGGGTTTAGACTCAACTCCTGGCCTCCCCCTACTGATCGCCATTGGGGCCTCTTTCTCCCTGCTCCCCTGAGCTTTTTCATACCCGTCTTAAAGCTATGTATGGTTCCTGCCTCCACACATCAATTGCTAGACTATTCCACTTCCTGACTACTCTATGGCTGAAGAAATACTTCCTAACATCCCTTTGACTCATCTGAGTCTTCAACTTCCCAAAATTTTACCCCTTTTTTTTGTGTCCCCTCTGTAACATCCTTTTCTCTATCCACCCTGTCAATTTCACACAGTATTTTGTATGTCGTTATCATGTCTCCCCCAACCCTCCTGTCCTCCAGTGTTTTTTAGGCCGATTTCCCTAACCCCTTTTTTCGTAGGACATTCCCCCTTTGCTCTGGAACTAACCTTGTCGCAAACCTTTTCACTTTCTCTAATTTCTTGACTTGTTTGACCAGGGTGGGGGCCAAACTGGTGCTGCATACCCAGTATGGGCCTGACGTACACAGTGTACAGTGTCTTGAACGACGATTCCTTACTAAGGTATCGGAACGCTATTCCCCAGGTTTGCCGGGCGCCCAAAGCTGCAGCAGTTGTCTGGTTGATGTGTGCTTCCGGAGACGTTCCCCCGGGGTTATACTCACCCCAAGATCTTTTCCCCAGCGGGGGTTTTCAGTGTTTGTCCACCTAGCCTATACTCTGTCTGCGGTTTTTTGCCCCTTCCCCCATCTTCTGGGCTTTGCATTTGGCGGGGTTAAATTCGAGAAGCCGTTGCTGGGCCGGGGGGCCAGCCTGTCCAGGTCTCTTTGAAGTCCTGCCTGATCCTCATCTGATTTAATTATCCTCATTAACTTTACATCATCTGCGAACAGAGACACTTCTGAGCTATCCCCTTTTCCCCCCCGGTCATTCACATACCAAGAACAGCACTGGTTCTAGGACCGACCCCTGTGGGACCCCCCTCGTCACAGGCGCCCCCTGGATACCCCATCACGTACCATGACCCGTTGTTGCCTCCCTGTCAGGTATTCTCTGATCCATTGCAGTGCCCCCTTTCCCGTTATACACGCCCGATCCTCTAGCTTCTGCACTAATCTCTTGTGAGGAACTGTGTCGAAGCCCTTCTTCACCAAGAAAATGCAAT
>WNWK01032614.1:0-21772 GCA_009830355.1 Cherax destructor
GGGGTTTTCCCACGGGGACGTTTGGCCCTTTTATTTATAATATATATCAATGACCTTGATGAGGGAATTACTAGTGATATGAGCAAATTCGCCGACGACACGAAGATAGGTAGGATAATTGATTCAAACATAGATGTCATAGAACTTCAGGAAGATTTAGACAAACTTAATTCGTGGTCAGAAAAGTGGCAGATGCAGTTCAATGTAGATAAATGCAGGTTCTGAAGCTCGGGAGTGTCCATAACCCAAGCACTTATAAGTTAAATAACGTAGAACTTAGCCATACAGATTGCGAGAAGGACTTGGGGGTGATGGTAGCAGCAACCTTAAACCAAGACAGCAATGCCTAAGCGTACGTAATAAGGCAAATAGATTACTGGGATTTATATCAAGAAGTGTTAGCAACAGAAGTCCAGAGGTTATATTACAGCTTTATACATCATTAGTAAGGCCTCACCTAGATTAGCAGCTCAGTTCTGGTCTCCATATTACAGAATGGACATAAATTCGTTAGAAAACATTCAGCGTAGAATGACTAAATTAATACATAGCATTAGAAATCTTCCTTACGAAGAAAGATTGAAGACCAAATTACATTCACTTGTAAGACGTAGAATGAGGGGAGACATGATCGAGGTATACAAGTGGAAAATGGGTATTAACAAAGGGGATATAAATAAAGTCTTGAGGATATCTCTCCAAGAGAGAACCCGCAATAATGGATTCAAGTTAGATAAGTTTAGATTTAGAAAGGATATAGGAAAGTATTGGTTTGGAAATAGGGTGTTGATGAGTGGAACAGTCTGCCTAGTAGGGTTATTGAAGCTAGGACCTTGGGTAGTTTCAAATTTAGGTTGGATAAATTCATGAGTGAGAGGGGTTGGATTGAGGGGACTCGCGCATGAGTGGTAGAATTGTCAAAGCTTATTTCTTGGGTAGCTTTGAAAATTGGGTTGAGCAAATATTCTGTTAGTGGGATGGATTGTGAAGGACCTGCCTAGTATGGGCCAACAGGCCTGCTGCAGTGTTCCTCCTTTCTTATGTTCTTATGTTCTTAAGTTAGATAAGTTTAGATTTAGAAAGGATATAGGAAAGTATTGGTTTGGAAATAGGGTAGTTGATGAGTGGCAGTCTGCCTAGTAGGGTTATTGAGCTAGGACCTTGGTAGTTTTAAATTTAGGTTGATAAATTCATGAGTGAGAGGGGTTGGATTTGAGTGGAATTGCACATGAGTAAATAAAATTATCAAATCTTATTTCTTGGGTAGCATTGAAAGTTGGGTTGAACAAGTGTTCTGTTGGTGGGATGGAATGTGAAGGACCTGCCTAGTATGGGCCAACAGGCCTGCTGCAGTGTTCCTCCTTTCTTATGTTCTTATGTTCTTAATTTTGTTGCAAATCGTTTTCTTTTTCATTTTGGCATCAAACTCCATTTACATACTCAAATTTGGTTGCATATACACTGTTGACAACATTCCTTAAATGGGAACTGAGTTTCAGCTCCTGGCCTCGTCTGTTAACCGGCCTTGGCACTCCTACACTCGTAGGTTATTTCATATCTTTTCCTGAAGCTGTGTTTTAGTCGCTTTACCATGTGTAATTACGTTAGTGTGCTATTGTGTTAAAGTGACTTGGTTTTGCGTTGTTAATGTATTCAAACTCTCCCGGTGGCTGCTACCCACTCTCTCTCTCCCGGTGGCTGCTACCCACTCTCTCTGGGTGGCTTTCCCACTCTCTCTCTTTTGGGGCTGCTACCCATTTCCTCTCTGGTGGCTGCCCCTCTCTCTGGGTGGCTGCTACCCACTCTCTCTCTGGGTGGCTGCTACCCACTCTCTCTGGTGGCTGCTACCCCTCTCTTTTGGGTGGCTGCTACCCACTCTCTCTCTCTGGGGGCTCCCACTCTCTCTCTCTCTGGTGGCTGCTACCCACTCTCTCTCTCTGGGTGGCTGCTACCCACTTTCCCCTCTCGGGGTGGCTGCTACCCCCCTTCTCTCTCTCTGGGTGGCTGCTACCCACTCTCTCTTCTGGGTGGCTGCCACCCACTTTCAGTGTATCTCTCTCTCTCTGGCTTTAGGAAGCTGCCACCCCCACTTTAGGTGGCTGCTACCCTCTCCCCCCCCCCCGCTAAAAGATAGCCTCGTCTCTCATTCACGTCCCAAATGTAAATACTTAACTCACCAATCAAGTTCCCTAACTCTGTTTCCCTTCCTCAACACGGGCTTCCTCCCCTCCCTTTCACCTTCCCCCCTTTCCCTCTCCCCTCTCCCCAACACTCCCATCCCTACGTCCCTCGCTAACCCTCCCTCCCTCTCTCCCCACCTCTCCCCACCTCTCCCCACTTCTCTTGCTCTTTCCGTTGCTCTTTGCACTACAACATTTTTTACCCCCTGTCTCTCATTGCATCTCTCAGTGTACTAAAAATCTCCTGCCTGCTGTCTCGCTCATCCGTTTCGCCCATGTTTCGTTAGAGTTTGGTGGAGCCAACGAAACGTGATACAAAAACAAGATTTTCCAGGTGTTAATGTAAAAAATAATAATTTTGTACCAAAAGAACCATAGAAAACTTGCCTTACCCTATTATGACAAACGATTTAATTTAGCCTAATCCAACTAAATATATTTTATATAAGTTTATAATAATTTAATAATAAACAAACACAAAGAAATATATTTTTATGGTTAGGTTCAGAATGATTTTTGCGAAATTATTGCATACACAAATTTTCGCTTGTCTTATTCAGCAAGAAGAGCGTTGCTATTTAAGCAAGAATCGCGTTTTACCTATTCGGCACGACATATATATATATATATATATATATATATATATATATATATATATATATATATATATATATATATATATATATATATATATATATATATATACATATATATATATATATATATACATGTATATATATATATATATAACTACGTCTGATTACATAGCTTCATTAGCTGGAATAAGCAAGTATTGAGTTAAGCATAACTAAGAAGAGGCATCATCTGACTTCTTATTGACCTGACTGTGAGCGGTGTCACCTAACGTCGACTGACGTCAAATGTTACTGAGATGGTTTTTGACGAGGTGATGTTTGTCCCTTCACAATACTGTGTTTCATGGGTTTTCCTTGTTTAAATACTGACAAAGATCTATCCGCTTCTGGTACCCTAAGTGCTGTGTAAGTTAGCACTAGTTCGCAGCTAGTTCGTAACTCAGCACTAACTTTGCTCCAACTAGTTCATAATTTGGCTCTTGTTTACAACTAGTTCATAACTCGACTCTGGTCAAAACTATAGAGCTAGATACTTCTCCAGGCTGAAGGACTGACCACCTCGAGGCTACTCCTTCAAGACTGACTGACCACCTCATGTTTGCCCTTCCACTGATTCTCCTGTAACCACATTTAGCCACACCTGCATTCGACTGAAGAAACCCATTGCGTAGACGAAACATTTCACAGCCAAACACTTGCAATTAACTAATTTTCCATATGGACTAACCTCTTTCTCATGGATATGTATAAACACAAGAAGACAGGAATGGAAGAACACTGCACCAGTGATTAAATTAAAGAATATGTCTGAGTACACTGGTAAAATATATTCACAAAAAATGTGACAAACCCGTGTGGGACAAAGTGTTGTGTACGCTTTAAACTTCAGAGGAAGGCCACTTAAAACTGCCGGAACTTTCCGAAACTTTTAAAATGTGAGGCAACATTCATTAAAATGATGGTTTCTCTCCAGTATGAGTTCATACTGGAGTTCATACTGGAGTGAAACATTATCAATGATGTCATGAGAGTTCATACTGGAGTGAAACATTATCAATGATGTCATGAGAGTTCATACTGGAGTGAAACATTATCAATGATGTCATGAGAGTTCATACTGGAGTGAAACATTATCAATGATGTCATGAGTTCATACTGGAGTGAAACATTATCAATGATGTCATGAGAGTTCATACTGGAGTGAAACATTATCAATGATGTCATGAGAGTTCATACTGGAGTGAAACATTATCAATGATGTCATGAGAGTTCATACTGGAGTGGAACCTTACCAATACTGTGAGTGTCGTAAGAGTTCATATCGCTGATTCAATCATTTTTCCTTGTGACTCTTACTGAAGAGTTGAGAAATGTTAGAATACCTGCCGTGACTGGCTTTAAATTGACAGTGCTGGTGTATGTATGTTATAGTGCTGGTGTATGTTAGTGCTGGTGTATGTATGTGAGAGTGCTGGTGCATGTATGTTATAGTGCTGGTGTATGTTAGAGTGCTGGTGTATGTATGTTATAGTGCTGGTGTATGTATGTTATAGTGCTGGTGTATGTATGTTAGAGTGCTGGTGTATGTATGTGAGAGTGCTGGTGTATGTATGTGAGAGTGCTGGTGTAAGTATGTGAGAGTGCTGGTGTATGTATGTGAGAGTGCTGGTGTATGTATGTGAGAGTGCTGGTGTATGTATGTTAGAGTGCTGGTGTATGTTTGTTAGAGTGCTGGTGTATGTATGTTAGAGTGCTGGTGTATATATGTTATAGTGCTGGTGTATGTATGTTAGAGTGCTGGTGTATGTATGTTAGAGTACTGGTGTATGTATGTTAGAGTGCTGGTGTATATATGTTATAGTGCTGGTGTATGTATGTTAGAGTGCTGGTGTATGTATGTTAGAGTGCTGGTGTATATATGTTATAGTGCTGGTGTATGTATGTTAGAGTGCTGGTGTATGTATGTTAGAGTGCTGGTGTATGTATGTTAGAGTGCTGGTGTATGTATGTTAGAGTGCTGGTGTATGTATGTTAGAGTGCTGGTGTATGTATGTTAGAGTGCTGGTGTATGTATGTTATAGTGCTGGTGTATGTATGTTAGTGCTGGTGTATGTGTATTTCAAGAATATGCTTCTGCAGTTCCTAATTCAAGACCCAACACACACACACACACACACACACACACACACACACATAAACACACACACACACACACACACACACACACACACACATAAACACACACACACACACACACACACACACACACATAAACACACACACACACACACACACACACACACACACAACTAATCTTAAACTTTGTGTTTGAAAGGGTTGACCTCCAGCTCCGGGGATTAGTGCATCCCCATGATTATACTGCCACTACTACTACTACCACCGTTACTACTACTATATTGCTACTACGACTACTACTACATCTGCTACCACTACTACTACTACTACTACTACTAATAATAATAATAATAATAATAAGAATAAGAATAAGAATAATAAAAATAATAACAAAAATTATAGTAATATTAAAGTAACAATAATTATAATAATAACAACAACAACAACAACAATAATACTAATACCAATAATAATAATAATAATAATAATACATACATACATATATACGTACATATATACAATGCACACATATATACATGCCATCATGCTACCATGCCTTATCTCTCTCTAGCTCACAAACCGCATCATTTCCCCCACTCGTAAAAAACAGCAATTTGAATATATAAATTTCCTTCTGTATAGAGTGTTCCCTTGAAATTTATATTTCACATTATATACATTATGTGTATTATTAACAATGTATATTATCATTTATTATTTATATTATTACTTTATGGATAATTCGGGTTGAAATAATTTATTTTGCATTCGTGAAATGAATAGAGTAAATAAAAATGGAACTGCACCTTTGTAAATGTAAATGGGAAGGATATTTTACATAGGAGAACTTGGGGTAAATTATATTTACAAATGCAGATTTTCTGTCATTTGAATCTGAATATTTAGAGGATTTTTGGAATACGGTCTGGCTCTAGGTGGTGGTGGTGGTGGTGGTGGTGATGGTGGTGGTGATGGTGGTGGTGTTGGTTTTGGTGCTGTTGTTGTTGGTAGTGGTGGTAGTGGAGGTAGTGATAGTGGTGGTTGATAATGGTAATGATGATGCTAGTAGTGGTGATGGTGGTGGTGATGGTGGTGGTGGTGGTGTTGTTGTTGGTGGTGGTGGTAGTAGTGGTAGTGATAGTAGTGGTGATGGTGGTGGTGATGGTGGTGGTGTTGGTTTTGGTGCTGTTGTTGTTGGTAGTGGTGGTAGTGGAGGTAGTGATAGTGGTGGTTGATAATGGTAATGATGATGCTAGTAGTGGTGATGGTGGTGGTGATGGTGGTGGTGGTGGTGTTGTTGTTGGTGGTGGTGGTAGTGGTGGTAGTGATAGTAGTGGTGATGGTGGTGGTGATGGTGGTTGTGGTATTGGTGGTATTGGTAGCAATGGTGGTGATAGTGGTGGTGGTAGTGGTGGCGGTGATGGTGGTGGTGGTGGTGATGTTGGTGGTGGTAGTGGTGGTGGTGGTGATGGTGGTTGTGGTGGTGGTTGTGGTGGTGGTAGTGGTGGTGGTGGTGGTAGTGGTGGTGGTGGTGGTGGTAGTGGTGGTGGTGGTGGTGGTAATGGTTGTGGTGGTGGTGGTGGTAGTGTGGTGGTAGTGGTGGTAGTGGTGGTAATGGTGGTAGTGGTGGTAGTGGTAGTGATGGTGATTCCTACTGCATGTTTTTATCCTTCTGAAACATTAAATAACCCTGAATTTCAGGATAATTTTCTGCCACAGAGACAGTGACCCCTAAAGAAAACCACTTTCACCATCATTCACACTATCAATCTTACCAGAGGCACGCAGACACGACGGGTTAGATGTCATTCTGAGAAGCAAATATCCCAAACCTCCTTTAGAGTGCAGGCACTGTACTTCCAACCTCCAGGACTCAAGTCCGGCTAACCGGTTTCCTGAATCCCTTCACAAAATATTACCTTGGTCACACTCCAACAGCTCGTCAGGTCACAAAAAGCATTCGTCTCCATACACTGCTATCTAACACGCTCACACATGTTTGCTACATGTCCAAGCCCTTTGTACACAAAACCTTTTACCCTCCCTCCATCCTTTCCTAGGAAAATCCCTACTCTTCCTTCCCTCCTCCACTACAGATCTGTACACCCTCCAATCATCCTATTTTGCTCAATCCTCTCTAAAGGATCAAACCGCCTCAACATCCCCTCCTCAGCTCTCTGAATAATACTTTTAGTAACTCCACACCTCCTAATTTCCACACTCCTAATTCTCTGCATAAATATTTTGCCACACATTGCCCTTAGACACGTTATCTCTACTGCCTCCAGCCTCCTTCTCGCTGCAACATTTACAACCCTTGCTTCACACCCATATAAGAGTGTTGGTACCCTATACTCTCGTACATTCCCTTCTTTGCCTCTATGGATAACGTTCTTTGTCTCCACAGATACCTCAACGCACCACCCACCATTTTTCCTTCATCAATTCTATGGTTTACCTCGTCCTTCATAAACCCATCCGCTGACACGTCCACTCCCATATATCTGAACACATTCACCTCTTCCATACTCCCTCCAATCTGTTTTACACTTTTCTTCACCTAACTCGTTTGATACCCTCATCACATTACTCTTTTCTTCTCTTTTCTATGTTCACTTTTAATTTTCTACCTTTACATACCCTCCCAAACTCTCCACTAACTTTTGCAACTTCATTTCAGAATCTCCCAAAAGCACAGAATTATCAGCAAAAAGTAACGGTGTCAACTCCCATTTTGTATTTGATTCCTATAATTTAATACCACCCCTCTCCCCAACACCCTAGCATTTACTTCTTTACATCCCTATCTATAAATATGTTAAACAACCATAGTGACATTACACATCCCTGTCTAAGACCTACTTTTACTGGGATATAATCTCCCTATCTCCTACACACCCTAACCTGAGCCTCACTATCCTCATAAGAATTCTTTACAGCATTTAGTTACTTTCTTCTTATTCCATACACTTGAAACTTCTGCTACATTGCTCTCCTATCCACTCTATCATATGCCTTTTCTAAATCCATAAATGCAACGAAAACTTCCCTACCTTTATCTAAATACTGTTCACATATATGCTTCAATGTAAACACTTGATCTACACATCCCCTACCCACTCTAAAGCCTCCTTGTTCAATTGTGATCCTGCTCTCCGTCTTACCACTATTTTTTTCAATAATTACCTCTTTTTTTTTACCTGGTATACTCAGTAAATTTATTCCCATATAATTTTACTGTCTTTGGTCTCCCTTCCCTTTATACAAAGGAACCTTACACGCTCTCTGCCGACCATAATCCAGTAAAATACAAGCTGCTTTAGCCCCTTTCATTTTACCTAATGCGTCACGCACCTCCCCCACACTCACATCTTGTTCTTCTTCACTCCTAAAAGATGTTATACCTCCCTGGCCAATGCTTGAAATCACTGACTCTCTCTTTTCATCAGCATTTAACAGCTTCTCAAAATATTCCGCCATCTTCCCAATACCTCCAACTGACCATCTAACTCCCCCATTCTGTTTTTTAACTGTCATATCCATTCGTTCTTGGCTTTTTAATCTATTTATCTCATTCCAAAACTTCTTCTTATTCTCCAAAATTTGTTGACAGCGCCTCACCCATTCTGTCATTTGCTCTCTTTTTACATTCCCGTAACACTCTTTTCACGTCTCTTTACTCTCCATATACTTCACCTTTCTTACATCACTTCTCTCATAACGAACTTTTTCTCCTTATACCTCTCTTTACCTCATCATTCCACTTCACTTCTGCACACACCATCCTTTATCCACAAACTTCTGCCCCACATTTTAACACTATTTTTTAAAACTATCCCACCGTTTACAACCCCACACTACCTATACTTCACTAGCCACCCATTCTGCCAATAGTTGTTTATATCTCAGCCTAACTTCCACCTTAGTTTATAACTGTATATATATATATATATATATATATATATATATATATATATATATATATATATATATATATATATATATATATATATATTTTTTTTTTTTTTTTTTTTTTTTTTCAACGAGTCGGCCGTCTCCACCGAGGCAGGGTGACCCAAAAGAAAGAAAATCCCCAAAAGAAAAAACTTTCATCATCATTCAACACTTTCACCACACTCATACATAATCACTGTCTTTGCAGAGGAGCTCAGATACTACAGCTGAGAAAAGTCCCTCCCAGCTGTCACTATCTCAGACCCCTCCTTAAAGTGCAGGCATTGTACTTCCCATTTCAGGACTCAAGTCCAACTAAATCAATTAACTGGTTTCCTGAATCCCTTCACACAATGTTACCCTGCTCACACTCCAACAGATCGTCATGTCCCAAAACCATTCGTCTCCATTCACTCCTATCTAACACGCTCACACATGCTTGCTGGAAGTCCAAGCCCTCGCCCACAAAACCTCCTTACCCTTCCTCCAACCTTTTCTGGGACGACCCTACCCCGCCTTCCTTCCCACAGATTTATACGCTTCCAAGTCATTCATTTTGATCCATTCTTCTAAATGACCAAACCACCTCAACAACCCCTCAGCCCTCTGACTAATACTTTTTAGTAACTCCACACCTTCTCCTAATTTCCACATCCGAATTTTCTGCATAATATTTACACCACACATTCTTAGACAGGACATCTCCACTGCCTCCAGCCTCCCTCGCTGCAGCATTTGCAACCCATGCTTACACCCATATAAGAGTGTTGTACCACTATACTTTCGTACATTCCTTCTTTGCCTCCATGGATAACGTTTTTGTCTCCACAGATACCTAATCACCACTCACCTTTTTTTCCTTCATCAATTCTATGGTTAACCTCATCCTTCATAAACCCATCTGCTGACACATCAACTCCCAAATATCTGAAAACATTTACTTCTTCCATAATCCCTCTCTCCAATGTGATATCCAATTTTTCTTTATTTAAATCGTTTGATACCCTCATCACCTTACTCTTATCTATGTTCACTTTTAACTTTCTACCTTTACAACTCTCCCAAACTGTCCACTAACCTTTGCAACTTTTCTTTAGAATCTCCCATAAGCACAGTATCATCAGCAAAAGTAACTGTGTCAACTCCTATTTTGCATTTAATTTCCATAATTAATCCCACCCTCTCCCCAACACCCTAGCATTTACTTTTACAACCCCATCTACAAATATATTAAACAACCATGGTGACATTACACAACCCTGTCTAAGACCATTTCTTACCGGGAAGTAATCCCCTCCCCTACACACCCTAACCTGAGCCTCACTATCCTCATAAAAACTCTTACAGCCTTCAGTAACTTACTACCTATTCCATACACTTGCAACATTTGCCACATTGCTCCCTATCCACTCTATCATATGCCTTTTCTAAATCCATAAATGCAATAAAAACTTCTCTACCTTTATCTAAATACTGTTCACATATATGCTTCACTGTAAACACTTGATCTACACATCCCCTACCCACTCTAAAGCCTCCTTGCTCATCTGCAATCCTACTCTCTGTCTTACCTCTAATTCTTTCAATAATAACCCTGCCATACACTTTACCTGGTATACTCAGTAAACTTATTCCCTATAATTTTTACACTCTTTTTATCCCCTTCCTTTATATAAAGGAACTATACATGCTCGCTCCAATCCCTAGGTACCTTCCCTCTTTCATACATTTATTAAACAAAAATACCAACCACTCCAGCACTATATCCCCCTGCTTTTAACATTTCTGTCATGATTCCGTCAATTCCAGCTGCTTTACCTTTCATTCTACGTAATGCCTCACGCACCTCCCCACACTCACATCCTGCTCTTCTTCACTCCTAAACGATGTTGTACCTCCCTGGCCAGTACATGAAATTATCGCCTCCTCTTTTCATCGACATTTAAAAGTTCCTCAAAATATTCCCGCTATCTACCCAATACCTCCAGCTCCCCATCTACTAACCCCTACTCTGTTTTTAACTGACAAATCCATTCGTTCCCTAGGCTTTCTTACCTTGTTTATCTCACTCCAAATTTTTCTTGTTTTCAGCAAAATTTCTTGACAGATCCTCTCCCATTCTTTCATCCGCTCTTCTTTTGCACTCTCTCACCACTCTCTTCACCTTTCTTTTCTCCATATACTCTGCTCTTCTACTAACACTTCTGTTTTGTAAAACCTCTCATAAGCTACCTTTTCTCTTTATCACACCCTTTACTTCTTCATTCCACCACTCACTCCTCTTCCTCCTGCACCCACCTCCTATAACCACAAACTTCTGCCCCACATTCTAATACTGCATTTTTAAAACTATCCCAACTCTCTTCAACCCCCCACTACTCCTACTTGCACTAGCCCACCTTTCTGCCAATAGTTGCTTATATCTCACCCTAACTTCCTCCTCCTTAGTTTATACACTTTACCTCTCTCTTTACTTGCTGTTGCCATTTTCCTTTTGTCCCATCTACCTTTTCTCTAACTGTAGCTACAACCAAATAATGATCTGATATATCCGTTGCCCTCTATAAACATGTACATCCTGAAGCCTACTCATCAACCTTTATCCACCAATACATAATCCAACAAACTACTTTCCTTACGTGCTATATCATACCTTGTATATTTATTTATCCTCTTTTCATAAAATATGTATTACTTATTACCAAACCTCTTTCTACACATAGCTCAATTAATGGCTCCCATTTACATTTACCCCTGGCACCCCAAATTTACCTATACTCCATCCACAACATTTTTACCCACTTTAGCATTAAGATCCCCAACCACAATTACTCTCTCACTTGGTTCAAAACTCCCCACACACTCACTCAACATTTCCCAAAATCTCTCTCTCTTCTACACTTCTCTCTCCAGGTGCATAAACACTTACTATAACCCACTTTTCACATCCAACCTTATTTTACTCCACATAATCCTTGAATTTATACATTTATATTCCTTCTTTACCTGCCATAACTGATTATTCAACATTATTCACTCCTTCTTTAGCTCTAACTCTATTTGAAACCCCTGATCTAATCCCATTTATTTCTCCCCACTGAAACTCTCCTACCCCTTCAGCTTTGTCTCACTTAAAGCTAGAACTTTACTGGGGACCCTCATCCTCAGAGAAGACAATAAACGTACCTACTTTACTCCTCCCTTCAACCTTTCGTAGGCCGACCCTTACCTCGCCTTCCTCCACTACAGATTTATACACTCTCGACGTCATTCTATTTCCTTCCAACCTCTCTACATGTCCGAACTACCTCAACAACCCCTCCCTGCCCTCTGGATAATAGTTTTGGTAATCCCGCACCTCCTAATTTCCAAACTACGAATACTCTGCATTATATTCACACCACACATTGACCTCAGACATGACATCTCCACTGCCTCCAGCCTTCTCCTCGTTGCAACATTCATCACCCATGTCTCACACCCATACAAGAGTGTTGGTATAACTATACCTCATACATTCCCTCTTTGCTTCCATGGACAAAGTTCTTTGTCTCCACAGACTCCTCAGTGCACCACTCACCCTTTTCCCTCGTCAATTCTATGATTCACCTCATCCTTCATAGACCCATCTGCTGACACGTCCACTCCTAAATATCTGAACACATTCACCTCCTCCATACTCTCTCCTCCAATCTGATATCCAGCCTTTCGTTTCCTAATTTTTTTATCCTCATCACCTTACTTTTCCTATATTCACTTTATATATATATATATATATATATATATATATATATATATATACATTATTTTTTTTACCTTTAGCAAGAGACAATTAATCCTAAGGCGCTCAGAAAGTTTGGTTCCCGGGAAAAAACAATAGAGAATGTATAATGTATTTCCGCAACGCAAATTCAAAATGATTTGGTAATTGCAATAATAATGGCCTGGTTGTAATGCAGTGTAAAACTCCCATGAAGGTGGACTGACATAATGGATCTTCACAAGAACTAAGTCACTGTGTGAGATACACAGTAGTGACTGTGTGACCTTTGAGATGTGGGTTGAGACAAACACACACACTCATGGAGCAGGGAGAGGGAGGAACCAGTAGCAGTCAGTGAAGAGACGGGGCCAGGAGCTGAGTCTCGACCCTGCAACCACAAATAGGTGGGTACACACACACACACATTCGGGACAATGATATATTAACGTAATTAATCTAACAGGGCAATTTACATCGCCTCATTAGAGCGAAATGGATTTACAGCCAGTCCCTTACTGTGACCTTTAACGTCCTGGAGAGATGCTTGGAATTTGAGGTTGAGGTTGACTCTTGGAGTGGGAGTATAGTATAGTCTCCCTCGAGTGGGAACTCAGAGTGGTCTCTCAGTAGAGAGGGACAAAAAGATTTTTAATTCGCTTCATGTTTATACTTGTCAAGAAAGTATTTCTCGACTTGGGCCTAAATTATGTGATGCTTGTCTCAGAGGTTCTGTATAGTGGTAGACGATTCGGAACTGATGGGGAACAATGGGCAGCCAGCGGTTGTTTCCCATATAACTACAAGCTGGCACTATTATTTAAGAAATAAGAATATAAAAAAGGAGGAACACTGCAATAAGCCTACTGGCACATACTATAGGTTTGTCTCGAGCCCAAACCCACTAACAAAAATATTTGGCCAACCCATTTTCAGTGCTACCCATGGAATGAGCTTAGATAACCCTGTTAACTCATGTGCAAGTTCCACTCAAATCCAACCCCTCTCCCTCATGTATTTATGTAACCCATATTTCAAACTACCCAAGGTTTTAGCTTCATTGACCTTACTAGGCAGACTGGTCCCTTCATCGACTATATTACCGTGTCTGTTCAAGGTTGGTGAGGAGACGCTTTCATGTACTCCCCTCGCGTCTTAAATCCCACATACACTTCCCTTCCAAGATCTACACTACACCCCTTACCATCCCCTGACCTTGATCTGTACTGCTTACCTACTTCTTCTCACTTGTCCTCTCTTCCATTTTCCTCTTTTTCTCACCCCTCAATTCCATCACTTTATTCCTCCATCTATCCTGCTCTACTAACGTGGATCACAGCGAGTACTTATGTTTGAATATTGCTGCACTATGGATATCATTCTTAATGCCAATCTTTTGGTGAAAATAATACGTGTAACCCCTGGGTATCTTTAATGACGTTTCGCCCACCATGGAACTTTGTAAGTTTAATACAGAAATACGAGAACGGAGACATTTTTCAACTTCACGGTCTAATCTTCCTTTAACTTAAAAATATGTGTATAATCCTAAATGTATATATGATACGCCCATTTCTTGAGTATGGTTGAATGTGTATACCGTACGCCACGTGTCTTCTCTGTTGTTCAGTGTGTATATCTCACATTGTTCATGTCTATCATGTCTATATACCTCATCTCACGTGTCTTGCCTGTTGCACAGTATATATATATATATATATATATATATATATATATATATATATATATATATATATATATATATCACTCGCTTGCAATTAAATCTCCCATGCCAAAGCCTTTTAAAGTTTATAATTAATAATTTTCTCAAGTTTGTGTAACGAGAGAGAGGGACGGACCCGGCGCTCTGCCTGAACTTTCTTATATATGTTTTTTAAAAGTTCTCAAGACAGCCTCTTTGTGAGGAGCAAGTAATATAGTATTTCTTTCTGTAAATTGCCTCGAGTAATGAGACCCGGCAGGCTAGGGGCAGGGGTCTGGGTCCCCCCCAAAAAAATATACCCTGAGCAAAGACATGGGATTTGACTTTCTGAGATGAGATGAAGACTCGTGAAGATATGTTAGATCTATCAAAGGCGGTGTTATTATAACTTCCAGATGATCTCTGAATATCATCAGACTTACAGTGGATGATATATTACATAGTCTGCACTGACTGACAGACGCAACGATACTTCTGTGTCAAGACTGATGACAAAACACATCGACTGGGGGACTGATTACCTCAAACTTCTTTCCCTTATTCCACCATTTCTGCACTGGACTGAAGAAGCCACTGTGGGGAGAAACGTTTCCAGAATAAAGATACCCAAATCTTGCAAAAATGTCTCATATATCAAGATACTTCTATTAACGATAAAAAATTTCGCCCATAATCGATTATATCAAGTTTCCTCGTGTATGAAACATAGCTGTTAAAAGAATACACTGTGTGTAGTAAGCAGGATAAACATTGTCGTTAATATCGGTATCTACTTCGTATAGTAAACATTTAGGTTAATAAAGGAACCACTGTGTAGAATAAACACTGAATAATAAAGTTATCCACTGGATCTGTTGTTGATAACTAATAACACTGCACAGGAGTTACTGAAGTTTGAGTGCAAATCTCTTTCTGAAAACCCTTTCTGCCTTATTTGTGTATTTTATTATTCATTTTGGTTATGTCCTTCATTTATTTAGTTATTCTTCTTTATGCATGACGCTTGCCATTATATCTAAGCATTTTATTTTATATCTTTGTATCTGTCTATACTAGATTCTATGTAATCGAGATTTGAACTGTGTGTGTGTGTGTGTGTGTGTGTGTGTGTGTGTTTGTGTGTGTGTGTGTGTGTGTGAGTGTGGTTAACCCGGCTCTTCACTGGTCGCTACTAGGTCACTCTTCCTGCTCCATGAGCTATATCATACCTCTTCTTGAAGCTATGTATGGCTCCTGCCTTCACTACATCACTTCCCAGACTATTCCAGTCACTTTGTGACTGAAAAATACTTCCTAACATCCCTGTGATTCATCTGAGTCTTCAACTTCCAACTGTGTCCCTTGTTGCTGTGTCCCATCTCTGGAACATTCTGTCTCTGTCCACCTTGTCAATTCCTCTCAGTATTTTATATATCATTATCATATCCCCTTATCTCTCCTGTCCTCCAGTGTCGTCAGGTCGATTTTCCTTAACCTCTCCTCGTAGGTCATACACCTTAGCTCCGGGACTAGTCTTGTTGCAAACCTTTGCACTTTCTCTAATTTCCTTACGTGCTTGGCTAGGTGTGTGTTTGTGTTGAGATAATTTTATATACGATAATAACAGTCAGAAAAGCTGTTTTACTTACTTTAGCTTAGGTTAGACTAGGGTGAGCTTGATTAGGTTAAGGTGTATAAGATTAGATTAGGGTAGGCTAGATTAAATTAGGGTAGGCTAGATTAAATTAGGGTAGATTAGACTAGATTAGGGTAGTTTAGGTTATATTAGGAGTAGGCTGGGTTAGATTAGAATAGACTAGGTTATATTAGAGTAGGTTATGTTAGATTAGGGTGGGCTAGATTAGACTGGGATAGAATAGGTTTGAGTAGTGTTAGTTAGGCCAGGGTTAGTGTGACAAGGTTAGAGTGGCCTAGGTTACATTGTGGTGATTTCTGCTAGATCAGGGAGGGCTAGGATAGGCTACGGTGAATTACATATAACCACAGGTAAGACAATATTAAGAAAAACACGCCAGCGACACGTCTGGCAACGGTGTGCCTGGGTAACTCCATTCCGCGTTCAAATCTGCACGCATATCACGGGCAGCGTGAAGTTGTTGTGGCGTAGGAGGGTAATGAAGCAGAGGGACGAGATGCAATAATTGATAATGAAAGACTGGAGAAATGAGAGGAAACTGCACAGTAAAAATAATAAGCAGGCAAAAGAGGCAATATACACGCAAAGGAGAGAGAGAGAGAGAGAGAGAGAGAGAGAGAGAGAGAGAGAGAGAGAGAGAGAGAGAGAGACAGACAGACAGACAGACAGACAGTCAGGCCAGTAGAAGGTAATAATAATAATATAATATAATAATATCTTTATAATATCTTTAGTGTAGTGTAAGAGCGCCTCTGGCAAGACAGTGATGGCGTGAATGTTGATGAAAGTTTTTTCCTTTTGGGCCAAACTACGTTGGTGGGAGACGGCCGACGTGTTAATAAAAAAATCTTTATTTACTACAAGTACATGTATAAGGTATACAGTCCTAGCTGACATCAATGACATACTACTATATAGAAAGCCCCTTGTTATGCTGAGCATTTCCGCAAATTAGGTCAGTTTTGTCCCAGGATGCGACTCTTTGAATGAGTTCTAAGAAGCAGGTTAGCAAACCACCTGGACTCCCAACAATTGCACAACCCAGAGCAACATTGTTTCAGAGCAGGTCGCTCCTGCCTCTCACAACTGCTAGACCACTATGATATGGTCTTAGATGCTCTGGAAAACAAACAGAATGCAGATGTAGTATACACAGATTTTGCAAAAGTCTTTGACGTGTGCGATCATGGTGTAATATCACACAAAATGCGTGCTAAAGGGATAACTGGCAAAGTAGGCAGATGGATCTTCAACTTCCTAACCAATCGAACACAAAGAGTAGTGGTAAACAGAGTTAAATCGGATGCTGCCATAGTGAAGAGCTCTGTTCCACAAGGCACAGTACTCGCACCTATCCTGTTCCTCATTCTCATATCAGACATAGACAGAGATGTAAACCATAGCACTGTATCATCCTTTGCAGATGATACTAGGATCTGCATGAGAGTGTCATCCATTGAGGACACGGCAAATCTCCAAGAAGATATAAACCAAGTTTTCCAATGAGCAACCGAGAACAATATGATGTTCAATGAAGACAAATTCCAACTACTCCGTTATGGAAAACTGGAGGAAATAATAGCTAGGACTGAGTATATTACAAACTCTAATCACACAATAGAGCGGAAAAGTAATGTGAAGGACCTGGGTGTGGTAATGTCCGAAGACCTCACCTTCAAGGACCCCATCAATGCCACTATCACATCTGCGAGGAAACTGATAGGATGGATAATGAGAACATTCAAGACAAGAGATGCCAAGCCAATTATGATCCTTTTTAAATAACTTGTTCTCTCTAGGCTAGAATACTGCTATACATTAACATCCCCATTCAAGGCAGGTGAAATTGCAGATCTAGAGAATGTACAGAGAACCTTTACTGCACGTATAAGTTCCATCAAACACCTTAACTACTGGGAACGCCTGGAAGCACTAGACTTATATTCACTGGAGCGCAGGCGAGAGAGATATATCATAATCTACACCTGGAAGATTCTGGAGGGACTGGTCCCTAATATGCACACAGAATCACTCCATACGAAAGCAAAAGACTTGGCAGACGGTGCAACGTACCCCCAGTGAAGAGTAGGGGCGCCACTGGTACACTAAGAGAAAACACAATAAGTGTCCGGGGCCCAAGACTGTTCAACAGCCTCCCACCAGTCATAAGGGGCATTACCAGTAGACCTCTGGTTGTCTTCAAGAGGGAGCTGAACAGATACCTAAAGTCAGTGTCAGATCAGCCGGGCTGTGGCTCGTACGTTGGACTACGTGCAGCCAGCAGTAACAGCCTCGTTGATCAGGCCCTGATCTACCGGGAGGCCTGGTCATTGACCGGGTCGCGGGGACGTCGATCCCCGGAATGCCCTCAGGTAGACACCAGTCCACTAACACCCATTTTTACTGATGGGTAAACATAGACAACCTTGTAAGGAAACACGTCCGATGTTTCAACCTTCCCCGGGGAATTGAACCCGGCCCCTCACCGTGTGAAGCGAGAGCTTTAGCCACCAGGCCACGGGAAATCGTAGTTAAACTCCACTTTCACTCAGGCAGGACACTATAACCTCTCAGAAAGCGAATGTTAGACGACTAGAATGATAGATCTATAATCTCTAAGCAGGCGGGAGTGTTATCCAAGAATGATAGACCTATACTCCCTGAAGAAGACGAAGTGTCAAAGAAGAATGATAGGCCTATAACCTCTCAGAAAGCGGGAGTGTTAGACTACAAGAATGATGGAGGTTAGCCATTGAAAGGAGAGGACACGGATACTTGCCGACGCTGGGGTCTATTAACACACATACATATTATTGGCATACATATGTATCCACCGCTTGATGCAGACACATGCCCAATACCTGGGTATCTTTATTTGGCCGAAATATTTCGCCTACACAGCCGGCTTCTTCAGTCAAAAACAGAATTCTACCACTGTCTTTATTTTTATAGTCATCTCTGTATTCAACTGAAAAAAACTGTCACAGGCGAAACGTTCCAGACGAAACATTGCATAAATGTTGTATTTGAGTCTTATTCATCAACACAAATACACGTAGGTGCATCACAAGATAAATATTACCACATGTGTTAAAATAGGATTGAGGAAGATACTGGTGAGCGAAATGTAGCCAAAGGAAAGCTTCCAAAGTTTTATATGAGCACAGGAGCTCATACACTGATCTCATCTCTCAGTGTATATACACTGAGCTCTCTCAGTGTATATACACTGACCTCTCTCGTGTATATACACTGACCTCTCTCGGTGTATATACACTGAGCTCCTCTATCAGTGTATATACACTGACCTCTCTCAGTGTATATACACTGACCTCCTCTCACAGTATATATACACTGACCTCCTCTCACAGTGTATATACACAGAGTTTAATCTTTATTTTAGGTATTAAAGAATTCTGGTGGTGACCGGGTGACATGAAGCCTTAAAGGGCCCCTTAATGACCCCTCGTGTAGTCACAAAGCTTTAAATTTGGGATAAATCAACCAGCTTAACCCATGAACATAATATTAATAACTGTCTTTAATTTCACAGCTAGTGACCTTAGATTGAACCACATTGATGACCCCATGCGATGTGCTATCCACAGGACACATCAATCACGTCCGTACGATGGCAGGGGTTGATTACGTGGGTCTGGGAGCCGGCACGATGGAATAAACAGGTCAGGTCTAAAACTGTGACCACTGGTCACACTTTCAGTTGGTCACGTAAAATGAAATTGTTATAGGTTTAAAATGTCTCATCAGCATAAAACTGTCCCCAACAAAACATCGGACAAAACGTAACACAGCGTTACGTTACTGTTACTCATACAAACTTAACACTATTTTTTTTGAGATGTTAAGAGTTTGACGAATGTCACTAATCAGTGATTTTCGGAACATCAACTATAACATCAATAGTCACAACAAGTGTGTTACTACAACACGAGTAATCACAACATCAATAGTCACAACAAGTGTCACTGACATTCACATCACTGGTCACAACAAGGGTGAAACATCCGTCATTACAATACTAAAATGTACATAAATACGAAAGAGAATATTATAATTTTCGGTGTCATGGAAAAAAAAATGTCTTATTTGAATGTCCTTCATAAAATAAAATATCCTGAGCTCTCCAAGAGGACGCTTTGGACGCCTTGGTAATAAGATTTGAACACCTTATAATAAGATATATTATGCCTTTTAATGTGTTTTGTTAAGCCTTTTAATGAGATTTACTAAAGCCTTATAGAAAGATTTGTTTAAAATTTTAAAATAGTTGTTTTTATGTCCCTGTCTTAAAGAGGAGGGGGAAAATAGGGTGTCTCTTTCTGTGTGTGTGGAGAGAGAGAGAGAGAGAGAGAGAGAGAGAGAGAGAGAGAGAGAGAGAGAGAGAACTGGCCGACCCTCTGCTCAGAGTTTACCGAGACTCAGAACTGAACACTCTTCTCCCAGGTGATGTTAATAACTAAGTGAAATCCTTCACTAAACATATTCTTAATATCCAACACATGTACATCCCTCACTGGCACTATGTAACGAAGCCTTCAGATCAGCCTTGGTTTGCCTTTCGTTGTCGAGTGGCTGCTATTGCTAGGGACAAGGCTTGAGGAAGGTGTGAAAGGTATTCCACTATCTATAACAGAAACCTGTATAGACAAGCCTGTCGGCGAATAGCCACTAAGTTCGGCCATCTCTAAATGGGAAGCTGACACAGAAAAAAAAATGGCATCAGGGAGTGTGGGTTCTAAACCCTGGCTGTCCTTGATCAAGGACCGACAAGTATATTCATGTGACGAAATTATTCCATCTCAAAATTGGTAGGATAGAACTGTTCCACCAGCAATCAAGAAAAAACTGGTCTGTTTGCTGAACATTTTGCTGCCGAGGAGCAAGTAATCACCAGTGTCACTTCTCTCAAACATTGGCAGAATTCTTGAGACAAAAAACTTGAAGGTAAATGACAGCATTTTTCTTTGAGTGCCACTCGCTTCTTCGTGACCCTCAATATGGCTTTAGAAAAGAATGCTGAGTAGCTGATCTCTTATTAAAACTCTCCACTATGTGGCACCAGTCGCTGGATGAATCAAGGATAAGCTGTGTAGTGGCACTGGACATTGCTGGTGTCTTCGACAGAGTATGGCACCAGGGACTCTTGGCAAAACTGCAAGCACTATAAGTCTCTGGCCCTAAACATTGTCTCCTTAGTGGGCACCTTAAGATACATCTCCCAGTGTAGTCTCAAGAAGCAGAGTCAACAAGACACTCCACTGGTGTGTTTCGTCTATAGTTATAGAATATATCCTTCAGTGACGTGTTTCACCTCATCCCAGTATCCCATGCCAGTGCAGGAGACTGTACTCTAACATTTACTTTTCCAAGAGAGTAAATACCAGTTGCTCTCAGGTACATTAACCAACAGCTTACAGCTATATTAAACTGAAGAAAAGATGGCAGGTTACATTTGCTTTTGAGAAAACACAAAGGATGATGGTCTCTAGGCACCATGATGTTAATACTGGAGCAGTGGAAAGAATGACTGGAAGAGTGTTTAGAGCCAGGAGATGAAGTAGATATTGTAGCTGTGAAATTTGATTCAGAATGTCTACGAAGAACCACAAGTTAAACCTTGCAAGCAATGCAGAGAAGCTAATGACACTAAGGTGTAACTGCACCTGCTTGACAGAAGAGGCTGCAACACTCTGTACAAGGCACAAGTGCGCTCACACCTAGAGTATGCTCCACAGGCTTGTATTTCCTGCCTCTCCCCGTCTCATG
>WNWK01032615.1:0-21772 GCA_009830355.1 Cherax destructor
TTTTCAGCTGAGAACATTTTCAGTCGCAGCAATGTTCCTGTAAGTTAAATTGAACTTTTTTATATGTATCGAGTGCATGAATGACTGAGGTCAAACAGAAATGGTTTACTGCTGTTATTCAATTGGTAAGAATCATTGTGCAGATTATGAGAATAATTGTCTAGTGGGTGAGAATCATGTACAGATAATGATAATCATTGTACAGTGGGTAAAAATCAAGGAAGCTTACCGTTTCAGAAGTAGTGGTTCCGGAATATGGCGAAGTACGTAGTTGTATTTGTATTAGGCTTTGCAAATGTAGAAAATCGGTATTTTTAATTTTATTGTATTTGGTATGAATTTTGTGAGTATTTGCATTGGATTTTTTTTTGAACATTTACTTCAAATACAAATCTGTAATAAATTTTCTCTTCCAAAATCTGGTAATCTTTAAATTGATCTAATTTTAATTTGGCAACTTATTATTAGTCTCGATTTTCTAAGTTGTAACAGTGTCTTAAAAAGTGAACTTGTACTGAACCTGTCATAAACCAGACTGTGTTTAGGATTAGGAGCTATCAATCTCTCTCGAAGGTAGAATGTCTAGCCCTGTGTATAAACATTCTGAACCTAAACAACCTGGAAATAGTCCTACTCATCACATGAGTGAATGTTTCTACTGTCCCATGAAAGTTGCTGCTTCAGTAGCTGTATATGTGTCAGTACCAGACTTTCAGTACAGGACATTATGCTAAATTTAAAAAAAAATCTACAACTCTAGTTATAATTCTATGAAGCATTTATCTGAGCTGCCATAAAGTGAATAACTTTATATTTTCTTTTTCTAATCTGTTCTGGAACTTCACTAGTCCAAGTCTTGGCATTAAACATCGGTAACTGGTACCTATTTTTTATTTGTTTACAAGCCAGGTGATACAACAACTTCCCAGCAGCTCAACCACCAGCTACTGAAAACTTCATACTGTCTTCAAAATCTTCCAATCCCATCCCCTAATGTCATATTGCTTGGTAACGTCAGTTTAAGACATTTAAAACTTAGGAATGTACCAAATACTGTATCGTAATAGCAGGTGAAATACCATAATCTACTTCAAACGAAAAGTCTCACTAAAATGAACAATGAAGACTGTATTGAAGTCATGATTATGCAGCAAATAACAAAAATAAACATACTAAAAAACAGCTATGAAATATTTTCACAAATAAAGAGAATCTGGTGCGGAACGTAGTGGCAAAAATTACTTTTTCTTTAGTCTCTTACTTAAAGGAGATGGAACTTTCACTAAGATAACAAAGAAAAAAGTCATATTATGATCAATTAATAAGGCAAAATTTTGACAATCGAAATGAGGTTTTCATGGATGAGATTAAAAACTTTGCTCATCTCGCACTAATTTCTGAACTAACCCTAATCTCACTCGATTTCAAAGAAGTCATTGATAGCTTGCAAATCTACTCAGCTCCAGGCCCTGAGTCATGGAACTTTCAGCCCAGAAAATTTAGGAAAAAAACAGTCACGTGATTTAAAAATTATATAAATGACTGGATTCCGGAGTCATCCACAGACTTTAAAAACAATAGCTATAACCCAACTCTGCAATGGTTGGATTAAAGCTATTGCAAAAACTATTAACTAATAGCACTAATGTTCAACATCTTCAATGTTTTGAAAAGAATTTTACAAAGCAAGACTAAAAACCCATTGGATCACAAAAACTGCCCAACCCAGGACCACATTGGTAGCTTCTCGCAATTACCAGACCATTATAACAGTCATAGATATACTGCAAGACTGACATCATGGAAATGCCTTCGTTAAGTGGGACCATAATGTAATAGCGCACAAAATGAGTGCAAAAGAAGTAACTGGAAAAGTGAGCAGACGAATATTTATCTTCCTAAAAACACAACTCGAAGAGTAATTGAGAAGTGTAAGATGCTAGTTCTTGGTAATGAAAATAACCCTCGAAGTTATAAACTAGGTGAAGTAGAGCTTGATCATACGGAATGTGAAAAAGACTTGGGAGTCATGGTAAGCAGGAATCTAAAGCCAAGACAACAGTGCCTAAGTGTGCGCAATAAGGCTAACAGATTACTAGGATTTATTTCAAAAAGTATAAGTAACAGAAGTCCAAAAGTTATTTTACAGCTCTATACATCACTAGTGAGACCTCATTTAGATTATGTAGCTCAGTTTTGGTCTCCTTACCACAGGATGGATATAGACTCATTGGAAAATATACAGAGAAGAATGACAAATGATTTACTGTATAACGAATCTCCCGTTTGAAGATAGACTTAGAGCGTTGAATCTCCACTCTCTGGAGAGACGTAGAATGAGGGAAGATATCATCGAGGTATATAAGTGGATGATGGGGATAAACAAAGGTGATATTAATAAAGTACTGAGGGTGTCGAAAAAGGTAAGAACCAGAAATAATGGATTTAAGTTAGATAAGTTTAGATTTAGAAATGACATAGGTAAGTACTGGTTTTCAAAGAGTTGTGGATGCGTTGAACGGTCTTCCGAGTAGGGTGATCGAGGCTAGGACCTTGGGTGGCTTTAAAAAGAGATTGGACAAATATATGAGTGGGATGGGCTTGGTTTGATTGGTGTCGTGGGTTCGGGAGTAAATTATTGGGTAAACCATACCACGGGTGGGGTTCGAACCCACTGTCAGAGAACCCCACCCGTTGTATGGTTTGTTTGCAATCGTGTCATTACGATTTCGTGAGTCAAATTCTTAGCTCAGTGAGGACGTGTCTAGTGTACTCTCTGTGGACTGAACCATCTTTGCTCTGTGAAGACTTTTCTACTGTGCTTCCGTTCTTAGCTACCTGAGATTGGATGATGGCTTCCCTCGACTACGAGCAGCTATATCTCCAACTTAAGGCGGAATTAACGGAAGCTAGAAGAGAAATTCAACGATTGAGGGTTTATGCAAGGATTATCCCCGGAACAATGTCGCCGATGATCAGACCAACGAATGGATGCTATTCGGATCTGAAGGGACGAAGCTGAAGTTGAAGAAGGTCCAGGAGACTGCTGTGAAAACCAGCAACTCTTTTTCCTTGTTATCAGACGAATGAGAAGACATCCCAGCGAAGACCATCTCTACAAAGACCGTCGAGAATGTCATGCACACCGCCAGTCGAGGTAAGAACATTGTTTTAGTTAGGGATAGTCAGATTAGGTTTATGGATAGGGCATTTTGTCTTAAGGATAGGAATAGGAGGCAGAGGGTGTGTTATCCTGGGGCAGGGATGAAGGATATTGTTAGCCGTCTGGACGACATCATGAGAGGTAATGGGAGCAATCCTATTATCTGTCTCAGTGCTGGAGGCAACGATGTTGGCAGGCGTAGGAGTGAGGACCTGACTAGCAGGTATAAGTCAACAATAGACAGAATTAGGAAGAAGGGTGGGAACCCTGTCATATGTGGTATTTTGCCAAGGAGAGGAGTTGGAAATGAATGGTTATCCAGGGCAATTGGTGTCAATTGCTGGCTGGACAAATACTGTAAGGAAAATGCAGTAACATTCATTGACAACTGGGACCTCTTCTATGGCAGAAATGACATGTATGCCAGGGATGGGGTTCACTTATCCAGGTCTGGGGTGGGGGCACTGGCAACTGCAGTGGAGGGAGCTGTTAGGGCTTTAAACTAGAAAACGTTAGTGGTATGGGTTATGGGGGGAAAACAGTGAAGTCCCAGTGTAGTAATGTTATGAATTCTAGGGGAACTAGTAATAGGCAGAATAAGGTGGATATGGGAAAGCCAGTAGCACTAGGTGACAAGAACAGCAACAGGTATAGTGGAAAAACAGAAATTAACAGGAAGAGTAAAGAGAAGGGAGGTTTTCTGAATATTTTTTATACTCATAGTCGTAGTGCGAGAAATAAGATGGACGAATTGAGATTAGTTGCTGGTGCAGGTAATATTGATATTTTTGCATTAACCGAGACGTGGTTTTATATGAAAAATCGGGACATGCCTGCTGAATGTCACATTCAGGGTTTTAAATTGTTCCAAGTAGACAGAAGTATCGGCAAGGGGAGTGAGGTGGCACTCTATGTCCGTGATCATTTAAATTATTGCATAAAAATGGGTATAAAGTCTGACATAATACAGAGTCTGTCTGGATAGAATTTTCAGAGGGGTGTGAAAAAATTAATTTTAGGCGTGATATACCGTCCTCCAAACTTAGGCCACAAGGCACGATAACGTAGTAATTCTAGGGAACTTTAACTTTAGTCAGATTGATTGAAATTTCTTGACAGGTAATTTAGAATCAAACGACTTTTTAGAAGTAGTTCAGGATTGTTTTTTTAAGCAGTTTGTGACAGAACCTACAAGGGGAAATAACCTACTTGACTTGGTTCTGGCAAACAAGGAAACCCTTGTTAATAATTTAGAAATAACAGAGGAACTCGGCACAAGCGACCACAAATCAATTACCTTTAGCATTGAATGGATGTATGATAGTAGAGATAATTCACTAACTGTCCCAGATTTTCGCTTAGCTGATTACAATGGGATTAGAGAACACTTATCTGTGGACTGGGGTAACGAAGAGAGCTATCAATATGACAGCTTTCTAAACACTGTACAGGCTGCCCAAAGTACATTTATCCCATATAAAGAAATTAGATCAAATATAAATGAACCAAAATGGATGAATAATAGGCTCAAATATCTTTTAGGGCAGAAGAAAGGAATTTATAGGCGCATAAAAGGAGGTGAGGGTCATCTTATAAATCAGTATACTGACATTAAGAGGGACGTAAAAAGAGGGATAAGAAAAGCTAAACGGGACTATGAAATTAAAGTTGCTAGGGATTCGAAAACTAACCCCAAAAGTTTTTTCCAGGTTTATAGAACAAAAGTTACAGATTAAGATAGGTCCCCTTAAAAATAACTCTGGGCATCTTGCTGACAAGGAGAATGATATGTGCTCTATTTTTTTAAATTATTTTTTCTCGGTTTTCACACAGGAAGACACCAATAATATCCCAGTAATTAATTTTTACAGAGGCCCAGAAGAAGATAAATTATGTAATATCTCAGTCACTAGCGAAATGGTTATGAAACAAGTAGACCGACTGAAACAAAATAAATCGCCGGGTCTTGATGGAACTCTGTGAACCATTAACTAACATTTTTAATCTATCTCTTCAAACAGGTGTAGTGTCTGATATGTGGAAGATGGCCAATGTAATTCCTATTTTTAAAGCAGGGGACAAGTCATTACAGTCAAATTACCGCCCAACAAGCCTGACCTCAATTGTAGGCAAATTACTAGAGTCAATTATAGATGATATTATAAGAAGCCATCTAGATAACCATAATTTGATTAATGATACTCAGCATGGATTCACGAGGGGCCGTTCCTGCCTATCTAATTTATTAACCTTCTTCAGTAAAGCTTTTGAGGCTGTTGATCACGATAAAGAATTCGATATTGTTTATTTAGATTTTAGTAAGACTTTTTATAGAGTAACGCAGCAGAGACTATTAAAGAAAGTATCAGATCATGGCATTGGGGAAAAAGTGCTGTCATCGATCGCGTCATGGCTCACCAATAGGAAGCAGAGAGTGTGCATAAATGGGGTTAAATCCGAGTGGGGATCTGTAACAAGTGGTGTTCCACAGGGATCAGTCTTAGGCCCGTTGTTGTTTATAATATATATCAATGACCTTAATGAGGGAATTACTAGTGATATGAGCAAATTCGCCGATGACACGAAGATAGGTAGGATAATTGATTCAAACGTAGATGTCAGGGAACTTCAGGAGGATTTAGACAAACTCAATTCCTGGTCAGAAAAGTGGCAGATGCAATTCAATGTAGATAAATGCAAGGTTCTGAAGCTCGGGAGTATCCATAACCCAAGCCCTTATAAGTTAAATAACGTAGAACTTAGCCATACAGATTGCGAAAAGGACTTGGGGGTTATGGTAAGCAACAACCTTAAACCAAGACAGCAGTGCCTAAACGTACGTAATAAGGCTAACAGATTTATATCAAGAAGTGTAAGCAACAGAAGTCTAGAGGTTATATTACAGCTTTATACATCATTAGTTAGGCCTCACCTAGATTACGCGGCTCAGTTCTGGTCTCCATATTACAGAATAGATATTAATTCGTTAGAAAACATTCAGCGTAGAATGACTAAATTAATACATAGCATTAGAAATATTCCGTATGAAGAAAGATTGAAGACCCTTAAATTACATTCACTTGTAAGACGAAGAATGAGGGAAGACATGATCGAGGTATATAAGTGGAAAATGGGTATTAACAAAGGGGATATAAATAAGGTCTTGAGGATATCTCTCCAAGAGAGAACCCGCAATAATGGATTCAAATTAGATAAGTTTAGATTTAGAAAGGACATAGGAAAGTATTGGTTTGGAAATAGGGTAGTTGATGAGTGGAACAGTCTGCCTAGTAGGGTTATTGAAGCTAGGACCTTGGGTAGTTTCAAATTTAGGTTGGATAAATTCATGAGTGAGAGGGGTTGGATTTGAGTGGGACTCGCACATGAGTAGCATTGAAAATTGGGTTGAGCAAATATTCTTTTAGTGGGATGGATTGTGAAGGACCTGCCTAGTATGGGCCAACAGGCCTGCTGCAGTGTTCCTCCTTTCTTATGTTCTTATGTAACGGTGGTTTAAATAAGGACCTGCCTTGTATGGGCCAGTAGGCCTTCTGCAGTGTTCCTCCATTCTTATGTTCTTATGAACAGAGTGAAATCCATGTTTGTCAAAGTGAAAAGTTTTGTTTCATAATGCTCGCCACAATTATCTTTCTGTCTCATATCTGACATATATCATAGTACCATTTTATTCTTTGCTACCGATATTAGAATCTGAGGATACAGAAAACCTCCAAGCTGCTATAATATATATATATATATATATATATATATATATATATATATATATATATATATATATATATATATATATATATATATATATGAAAAAAGATCTGTTAGTGGGACGGATTGTGAAGGACTTGCCTAGTATGGGCCAACAGGCCTGCTGCAGTGTTCCTCCTTTCTTATGTTCTTATGTTTAAACAGGTGATATTAAAATATGCAAGACAACCACTATGAAAAAATAGAAGAATTCCAAGCCTTTCGTGACTACTCACATTATCAAGGCACTATATAGTTCCTTGATAATGTGAGTAGTCACGAAAGCGCTTGAATTCTTCTATTTTTCATAGTGGTTGTCTTGCATATATATATATATATATATATATATATATATATATATATATATATATATATATATATATATATATATATATATATATATATATATATATATATATATATATATATATATATGTCGTGCCGAATTAAGTAAAACTTGTCAGTTAGCAAGAACTCATTTAAAAATATGACCTTTCTAAAAAAAAATTTTATTCGTTTGAAGATATATTTTTTTCAATTTTGTTAATGTAAAAATTAATAATTTTGTGCCAAAAGAACCTTAGATAACTTACCTAACCTTGTTATAACAAGCGCAATTTAATTTAGCCTAATCCAACTAAATATATTTTAGATAAGTTCACAATAATTTAATAATAAACAAACACAATAAAATATATTTTTTGTTAGGTTCAGAATTATTTTTGCCAAATTATTGCATACACAAATTTTCGCTTGCCTTATTCGGCAAGAAGAGATTTGCTATTTAAGCCAAAATCGCGAATTTTACCTTTTCGCCACGTCTTATATATATATGTACTGTCAATGGTTGCTGGATCTCATACAATTGTCTGCGATTAACTTTAAATTGTTATAAAATATAATTATATATATATATATATATATATATATATATATATATATATATATATATATATATATATATATATATATATATATATATATACGTATATTTAATATTTGGTACAAAAATTTTGGGAAGTAAATAGTTTGTTATTTTTTCATTTTAAATTAAATTTAAATTTATTTAATATGCTAAACATAGCCCTGGTATTTTTTTCAAAATTTAGAAAGTTAATAATTTACTGTTTAGTGTTATGATATTGTTTGTAGGTAGGATGCAAAGGACATTTACCTCAGTGTATATACAGTCATGATCGAGGGTGGAAGTGTGACAAGTCAATGTGGATAACCATCATTGTCACAGTCTGGGAATGATATGTAAGGACAGGCTGGAGGATTTAAAAGGTTCCCGAAACAACTGGGAAGGAAGTCGGAGCATTCCTGAAGTGTAAAGTTGAGAAATAAGTATATTATCATGATTTTAAGTTATGTTGATTCTTGCCTTGGGTGGCCATTATAGTAATAATAGATACAGCTTTTACAAGTGTGATTATTAGATATAATTATGTACAGAATGGTTAGGTATTTATATTTAGGGATGTCTGCTTTTTGGATTATGTAATGTAGGTAACAGTTTTTGTGATAACTTACAGTGTGTGTCTGTTAAGTGCGGCAAACTATAAAATTTACTGAGATTATAACCGAACAACTGTGAATGTGGTTTTTAATTTCCAAATTAATCTTAATAGTATTTATGCCGAAAGTCAAATATTAAATTTTACTATTTATTTATTATAATTTTATGTAGTCCTCAGTGTTATTAAAAGTGATAATCCATTCTCCATTCTCCCCCCCCCCCTCCCACCTTTCATAGCCCTAGTTATTTGTGTCAGTCATAGACAAATATCTGCTGGCATGACAGACACTGTACTTCGTCAGTTACATGACATGTCATTACTTGTCAAAACCATTATTGACCAAGGCTATAATAATGGAAGTAACATAAAAGATAATGAAAATGGGCGAAAGATTAAGAATATTGGATATTAATCAAGTGACACAGCTCTTTCCTTGCAATGTACATGTTTATTTTTTTTTTATGCACGTGAAAGTTGCTTGGAGGCAACAGCATGCTTTAACCAGCTTTAACACATTGCTGTGTACTTTTCAGCATTTATGTGCTTTTTAGTAGTTTCACTATCATACTAAATATGATAGTGAAACTACTAAGTGTCACGATGGAAAATCCATATTACTGCTTCGAAATCTTTTATGCTACCATCTAGGTAATATAATTGATGCGTTAATTGGTGATATTTTCCTTACAGTATCGTGGCACTATACATATATAGTATGTCTTTATTATGATATTTTAAATCCTTTATAAATCCCTAATGTTTCATGTCTTCATAAACAATAGCGGTTTTTGCATGAACGAAGTAAGAAAGCAACAAGAGGAAAATTAGTATGTTTTCTGTAGTGTTTCGAGAGTTACCAGATAGATATATTCACAATGGACTACTGTACCTACATCATATTAAAAACACTTGCATGAGAGCGCACCTCTAAGAGCTTACCCGGGGTACATAATTCCCTTGCACGGCCCTGAACGGGATTAACTTGACTGATTACAAAGGAATCGAAAATATCTACTAATGAGGATATTTGATTTCAGGGTGTGTGTGGAGGTGTTGTTGTTTGCAGCAGGACTGGTGCTGGCGGCTTATGTATACTCTCGCTGGCGCCACAGCTACTGGTCGTCCCGTGGTATTCCCACCCCACCTTTTCTACCATTCCTGGGGCACATGCATAAGAAGTTAGGATTCTCTCAGTCTCGATGGGATTATTACGACGAGGTTAGTACTCGCCATTCTATGCTTTTCATCAAGAACTTCTGCAAAGATTTTAATGGAAGAACAAAACTATATTTTGTTTGTAAATGAAATATATTGTCTTAATAACCATTATTATTATTATTATTATTATTATTATTATTATTATTATTATTATTATTATTATTATTATTATTATTATTATTATTATTATTATTAAAACCAAGCGCTAAACCCACTAGGGTCATACAGTGCTGCAGGGCAGGGGGTGTTGCTGGATCAGAGAGTAGCGAAGGTGGAGAGGATAACAGAGGAAGAGATAGAAAGGGTTGTGAGGAGTTTTAAAAGCAGTATTACCAAAGTTTGTGTAATAAATCGGTTACTGTCAGAAAGACAAAGAGGGAGTCTGGGTCGAAGGTGGGGCCGTCAGCAAGGAAGGAAGCTAAATAATAATATCTTTATTTACTAAAAGTACATGTACATGGTATACAGGCCTAGCTGACATCAATGACATACTACTATATAGAAAGTCCCTTGTTATGCTGAGCATTTCGGGCAGATTAGGTCAGTGTCCTAGGATGCGACTCACACCAGTCGACTAACACCCAGGTACCCATTTTACTGATGGGGAACATAGACAACAGGTGTAAAGAAACACGCCCAATGTTTCTGCCCTGGCTGGGAATCGAACCCAGGCCCTCGCCGTGTGAAGCGAGAGCTTTAGCCACCAAGCCACCGAGTGGTGACGACGTCGGAGGTAATTTCTAGTTCTCGATGATAGACAGGACAGTCCAGTTTAATATGACAAACGGAAATTGAATCTTACAATTCTCACAGGGTGGAACAGGGCACCTCTCCAAGAGAATCCCATGAGTAAGACGCGTGTGCCCGATGTGAAGACTTGAGAGCGTAGTCTCTCGACCTCAGCATCAATTATAAGAAGGCCAGAAACCTAAATTTGGCTTGATAGAATATAATTTGTTATGAGTCATATCGGGCCAACGTTGTTTCCAACGGTTGGTGGTAAGAGGTGGTTAGAGAATACAATAAAATATTCTGAGAATGGAATAACTCTCTATGAAACTGGGAGGTCACGTACTGCTGACCGCTCAACAGAGTCCGCCTGCTTGTTGCCTTGAGCATTAACATGATCTGGGATCCAGCAGAAAACGATTTTTTTGTTTTTGCTAGAAATGCTGCGCAACCAAAGCTGCATACGAAGAACCAGGGGATGACGCGAATCAATTTTGTAATAGCTTGCAAAGCACTAAAGGAGTCTGAGACTCCCACGGACGTTGAGGTAGGTATAGATGCAATACTGATAATTTCAATGAGAATTGACTACAGTTCAGCTGTAAAAAATACTAGCTGAGTCTAGTAAATAACTTCGCACAACGCTGTCGGGGAACACTGCTGCAAACCCGACACCGTCAGACGATTTAGAACCATCAGTGTATACTCCAATGACATGGAAAATGAGACCGGAAGTGGTTGAGAAAAGGGAGCAAGAAGCAACTTTATTTGAACTTTCGCGCACGCCAGTCGGGAACAAAAGAGATGAACTGTCACTCAAAGTGAAGAAAAGTTAGATGCTAGATAAACATATAAAGGGAACAACTGAAGAGAAGACAAGAGTGGGTGAAGACGAAGAGAAAAGGGACGGAGTAAACAATGGCAGCAAACAAATAATGGTTCTCTACTAAGTCCGTTACTATCCTGTATGTAGAAGGATCGTGAAGGTCATCAAAGCGGATAAAACAACGGAGGCAATGAGCATCGTTCAAGGATGGAACATTCGCCTCTGCATATAGGCTCACAACAGGTGAGGAGCGAAAGGCACCTAGACATAAACGTAGTCCCTGATGATGAATAAAATCAAGTTTAGAAAGAATTGCAGGAGAGGCTGCAGAATGTATCTGGTCACCATAGTCTAGTTTCCATAAAATTAGGGCTGAATGCAGTCAAGTAGAGGACGATGCGCCTTCCGCCCCACGAAAGATGAGCGAGGGTTAAAGGAGGTTCTGCCGGCTATGGCAAGTTGCTTTCAGAAAGGTAATGTGAGGTTTCCAGGACAGCCAGCGATCAAACAGAAGGCTGAGAAATCTGACCGCATCACGTTCAGGGGTGTAGGAGCCATATAGGTACAATGGAGTATCAGAGACAATAGAACGTCTGGTGAAAGTAATTTGATGCGTTTTAGCATCAGAGAATTTAAACTCATGAGTAGTGACCCAATGGGAAACACGGTTGACAGCATTCTGGAGTGAGGCTGCTGCTAGACCGCAGTCAGCGCCTGCACAAGCTATAGCAAAGTCATCAACATAAAGTGATGACCAAATATTAGATTGGAGAACAGGAGAGATCATTTACAGCTAGTAGAAAAACGTGTGGTGCTAAGTACATATCCCAGAGGAACACCTTCAGCTTGGACAAAGTCCGAGAAAGCAAATTATTAATCCGAACATGGAAATGTCTCTCAGATAAGATTTTTTAAGGAAAAGTGTCAGATTGCCTAGGAGGCCTAAGGAAAGAGCTTGGGCCAAGATGTTATATCTCCAAGTAGTGTCATATGCCTTTTCAAGATCAAAAAAGACTGCAATAACTGAGTGGTTGCTAGCAAAGGCATTACGATCAGAGGTATCTAAGCGGAGTAAGGGGTCAATAATTGAGCGGCCTTTATGAAAACCAAATTGACTAGTGGAGAGACTATTGTGTGTCTCTAAATACCACACCAAACGTCTATTTACTAGACGTTCCACCAATTTGACTTCTTCAGTTAAATACAAAGGGAGCAGTAGTAATGAAATAATGAAGATGTAATCAGTCAGTCAACTTTTGAGAAAAAGTATTTGAGGTGGTCAATATCTTGCGTATCTACTAGTTATGAGTGAGAAGGTCTGGATTCCAGATGCCTCTGCCTTCTTACTTCCACTAGTAAATCCTGTCCCCTACAACGTCATCGAGATCTTCCACCTCACCTTCGACAGTATTTAAGACTCCGTCCTCATGCTTCAGCTTCATATCGTTCCAGACCATGGAGATAAACTCTTCTCCAGGCTGAGGAACTGACCACCTCAAATACTTTTTCTCCAAGGTTGATGGTCTGGTTACATCATCTTTATTTCATTACTACTGCTTCCTTTGTATTTGACTGAAGAAGAAACATTGTGTAAGCGAAACGTTTCATCAATAAAGATACCCAACTGTTGCACATGTGTCTTAATCTTCAACTTGTAAACTGCACTGGTAAGAACAATGGAACAATAGTGAGAGGTATCATGGCCTGAAGTACCTGGTTTACGAAAAGGCAAAACAACGGCAGTTTTCCACAGCTGGCGAAGAACCCTTTGCGACCAAATAAGATTAAAAAGACGTAAGAGGACTGGAAGGGCGGACGGATCTAAATGCTGAAGCATACGAACATGAATGCCATCAGGCCCAGCTGCACAAGCACAAGGAGGAGACCACCAAGGCACGCATTTCCGAGAGTGCCTACTCGAGGTTTGAGGGATTAAATGTGAAGCCGCGGTTTAAATCGAGATCAAAAATAGTTGTAACAGTTCATCAGTAGAGAACGAAGAAGGTTCTTCATTAAATACAGTTTGATGCGAGTACAGGTCCCAATTCGCCCCTTTCAGATTGTCAACAAGGGCTTCGAGGAGGAGGATAGGAAAATGATCGCTGTCATGTAAATATGGGAGCACAGACCAGGTAAAGTCAAGTGCAGTTAAAAAGGGACAAAATGAGAGATCTATGTAAGAGAAAGAGTGAGTGCTATGATCAAAATGGGTGTGACTACCCGTATTTAAAACAGGTTGAGAAAGAGAAGTGACAAGTGCCTCTGATCGCCACAAGAGTCATATTCACACTCCCAGAGGAAATGATGAGCATTAAAATCATCTAATACGGAAGAGGTGGCGGTAAGGTAGAAACCAGAAATGCAGCATCTGGAATAGATAACGCTCGAGGAGAAAGACACAAAGGGCAGACTGTATCCCACTTGTACAAGTAGATGCGAGCTGCAGTGTAATGCAGTAAAATATGAACAAAGATTTGATGGTGTGGCACACCGGTGCATATAAGAAGTACACTTCCATTAAGTTACATCGGGAAAATAGTCCAATGAGTACAATGAAATATAGCCCAAGACTGGATGGATAACAGGGGAGAGGAATTTAGGTTCTTATAAAAAGACAAAAACACGGAGAAAACTTCAAGAGCAACACCTGAAGCTCACCCTGATTACCCCTGAGGCATTGAATATTCCACTGTAAGTAAGTCATGATTTGCGAAGAGAAGTATACTGGTAACATGAAGCTGTAGGTGTCTCCAGACTAGGAGAGTTAGTAAAGTCTACATCTGGAAGCATCGGAAGACGAGTCAGCAGCGATGGACTGCAATGATGCGAAGAAAGAAGTTGTGTAGATGGTTTAGAAAAGTGAGGAGGAGGAGTGATGGGAGGTGGATCGGTGTCCATCATTGGTTTTGTCTCCTCAATATATTCAAGCGTTTCAGAGGACAAGGAAGCTGCAGATAGTACGACATCAGAGATAGAAGGGGAAGGGTGAGTGAAGATCTGAGAGACGATGGAAGTTGAGAGGTTAGAGTTAACTTGGGAAGAAACTTGAGAGGGGACAAGAGAGGAGGGAACTGTACGAGGGAGAGGATGAATCTCCACACTCGTAACAGAGACTGGAAAGGAAAAATGTTTGGTAAAGATAAGTGAAGGAGGGGTTAAAGGAGATTTGAACTTTGGGGATGTTTTAGGCTTTGGAGAAGTAGAGAGGCGAAGGAAAAGAGTAGTTGTGGGAGGTCTTGTAGATACAGAAACATGTGAGCCTTGGAGTCCAGGGCAGCAAAAGAGTTAGACACAAAGGTGACTGTGAAAGTTGTGACCACAGAGGAGATTGTGGAAGTAGGTACCACCGAGGTTGGAGGCCCCTTAGTAACTCTAGAATAGAAAAAGTCGTAGACGTCTCTCATCATGGCGGTCTTGGAGCTCAAGTTACTCCAGAATATCGACATCACATGTCCGGATATCACTTTGAACAATAATATGAGGCAGAACTACGGACACTGCAAGAATTGAAAGAAATGTGTTTTCGAATTGTGACAGGAATATCGTTAAAGGAGGAAAGAAGGGAAAGATTGTGAGCCTGGAAAGCATTTCGTACCATGACGATGCGTGCAACACTCAAAGAGCATGAAATTAAATATTTTGAGCAACATGGCACAAGAGTGCCTAGCTGATACAATGAGCAGATAGTGGGAGATGTCGATTGCAGTGAAAAATTTAGTCCACTGTGTACTTTGAAACGTAGTGTTTAAGGGTAGTGAGTGTCGTGCTGGGTTTTTTTTCTGGGAAGAGCGAGAGGTAATCGATGCAGTGTCATCTAGTAATGGTCGTGGTCATTTAGGTGTGGGAGCGGAGGTGGTCCGTCCTGAGATGGGTGGGCGATCTGAAAATCGCCGCACCTTATAGGGAGAAGCTGGAAGCATCGTCAGACTTGCGGAGGTCGGATGTATCAGAGGAGTCAGGCGGAACCTTGGTATCAGGATCGGGCAACGAAATGTTACGCAGAAGGTAAGAAGGGTGTTAGAAAGGTCCGAAAAATGGTCCGACAACGAGGTAGGGTCGTGTGGGGGCGCCACAGCAGAAAGGGATCAGGGAGAAGTTTCATGGATCTGGGATTCCACGGTTAGCTTACTTTTTTTTTTTTCTTTTCCCGCTAAAAGAAAAGGATAAACAAGTAAAAAAATAGGGTAACATGGATGGGTAGCTCCTAGGAGGAATGAAAGGGTCGTAAATCCCCCTCCACGCCCAAGAGGACCTCAATGCAACCAGTAGTGCAGATGCGGCATGAAACCAGTGCCATACCCTAACCTTCATTCCAGTAAACCGGCAATCCAGGCAAGCAACCTCACATCCACTGAACCACCTCATTAGATGAAAGATAGGGAGGTCAGAAATCCCCACCACAAGGCATACCTCCTTCGGCCACCACCTCCCAGAATCTGACAGGCAGCCTCCAGAGATACACCTGTCACCCGAAAGACAATGTAAGCCTTCCCCCTGGGAGACATCCCCAGATGATCCAGATTCCATGGCAAACTACACCACCATCAGGGACCTCAACGAAATAGGACAGTCAATTACCCTTTCCCCAACCTAGGAACTAGAATGCCTGAGGGGAGGACCCCAAAGGCCGAAAACAGGAAAGGGAGAGGGGAGGGATGGGGAAAGAAGGAGGAAAGATGAAAATGGGGTTGGGAAGGGAGGAATTGGGGTATTTAGTTTGGTTGGAGGAAGAAGACTAAAAGGTGCAATTCCTCAGAACAATAGCCTCTTTGCCTTGTCAAGGAGGCATAAACCCCCCTTGAGGAGGTCTTAATCACAAAATACTAAAAATATAATAGTTTTAATAAATGAAAAGCTTAAAATTTATCTGAATAAAGTCAGATTATTGTGGTTAATTTGTTCACATTGTAATTACTGCCTATACTTACAGGTATATCACAAGTACGGAGGAGCATCGCTGTGTGGCCTCTATGATCTGTTTCGTCCTGTCCTGATGATTGGTGATCCAGTCCTTCTCAAAGGCATTCTTGTTAAAGACTTCGAACATTTTGTTGACCGACAGATATTTCGGGCAGAAGAAGGAAGCATTACTAATAAAATGCTAATCAGAAAGTCCGGAGATGAGTGGAAGGCACTTCGAGCCATCATGACTCCCACATTCACCTCTGGCAAAATACGTGGGATGTTCCCTCTCGTCTGTGACAAGGCTGACACTCTTGTCTCTTTTACTCTAAAGGAAGCCGCTCAGAAACCTTATGTTGATATGAAGAATAACTTTGGACGATTTACTATGGACACTATTGCTTCCTGTGCTTTTGGTATTGAATGTAATTCCTTTAAAAACGAAGAACCAGAATTTGCCAAAATGGCAGCAGCTTTCTTTGAGTTTTCAATTATAAGGTTTATCAAATTTACTCTCTTTACCATGTACCCAAGGATCTGTCATGCTTTGGGCTTCAAAATAGACACACATTCTATAAAATTCTTCACAAGAGCGGTGAAGGAGATTATAGCAGCACGGAAGGCTGGTCAAAAAAGGGAAGATTACCTGGACATTCTCCTGGATGCACAAAGTGGTCTTAATTCTTCAACTACTTCCCCTGAAAACCCCACGAGCGTCACTCACGACTCTTCAGTCACTAAAATAGACAAGAAATTCGCCCCTCTCTCTAAGCAAGGTCAGTCTTGATATATTATTAGCCTTTATTTTATAATCCTATCAATACTGCAGTATTATTAAAATATTAATAAATATTATATAATAGAAATATCGTTGAGGCAGACTTTGGTTGTTTCAGCATTAAGCTATTCATAGGAATAGGACACATATACACTATCAAAACATTTCTTGAAGTATCAACACTGGTGGGTTTTTTTTATTCATTTCTAAAAAAATAGTATATATAATTAAGAAAGATCTAGTGTCACCCAGAGAAAAAAGATAGAGTGGTGATATCACTTGACAGATGAGTGGGCAGGGCCGTGTATTGAATGAGTGAAAAGGGTTGGAAATTGAGTTCCTCCCTGCCATGGGTCATTTGGCCTACTGCTGTGCTCATAAGAAACACATGCACTGATCAACCCAACTGGAACCGATTTACAATGAGTGGCTCCTCCAGTCTTAATGCAGATAAATTAAAATGAGCAGTGTCTATTATTCAGAAGGTCTGGTGAACATGGGTTAAAAGTGCTCAGCAGATCTCTTGCAATATATATACTGATCGTTTTAACTTCTCTGCATTAGAATTGAAGAAGTTGCTCGAGGCGAAACGTTTCCTTTAATAAATGTTTTGTACTTAGCTCTGTGAAGACGTGTCTTGTGTGCTCTCCGTGAATCTGAACAAGATGTCCTCTCTTGAGCTACTCTACAAGCAGCTGAAGGAAGAACTCAGGGTGGCTAAGCTTGAGATACAGCGATTGACTGAGGAAAACAAGAGGATTCGTAGTAATCCTCCTGTTGTGAATCCTCAAGTCAAGAAAGGAACCTGGACTGTGGCTGGAATGCATGGGACAAAGTTAAGGATCAAGAGGACGGATGGAGAGGTAGAAACAACGAAGATCCAGGAGAACTTTGTGGAAACATCGAACCAATTCTCTGTGCTACCCGATGAATGTGAGTCGACACCAAGGAAGGTAAAAACATTGTTGTTGTTGGGGATAGCCAGGTTAGGTACATGGATAGGGCCTTCTGTTTGAAGGATAGGAGTAGGAGACAGAGGGTTTGCTTTCCTGGGGCTGGGATGGAGGATATTGTTAGCCGTCTGGACGACGTCATGAGAGGTAATGGGAGCAATCCTATTATCTGTCTCAGTGCTGGAGGCAACGATGTGGGTAGACGTAGGAGTGAGGACCTGACTAGCAGGTATAGGTCAGCAATATACATAATTAGGAAGAAGGTTGGGAACCCTGTCATATGTGGCATTTTGCCAAGGAGAGGAGTTGGAAATGAATGGATATCCAGGGCAATTGGTGTCAATTGCTGGCTGGACAAATACTGTAAGGAAAATTCAGTAACATTCGTAGACAACTGGGACCTCTTCTATGGCAGAAATGACATGTATGCCAGGGATGGGATTCACTTATCCAGGTCTGGGGTGGTTGGGGCACTGGCAACATAAGAACATAAGAACATAAGAAAGGAGGAACACTGAAGCAGGCCTATTGGCCCATACTAGGCAAGTCCTTCACATTCCATCCCACTAACAAGAACATAAGAACATAAGAAAGGAGGAACACTGCAGCAGGCCTGTTGGCCCATACTAGGCAAGTCCTTCACATTCCATCCCACTAACAAGAACATAAGAACATAAGAAAGGAGGAACACTGCAGCAGGCCTGTTGGCCCATACTAGGCAGGTCCTTCACATTCCATCCCACTAACAGAATATTTGTTCAACCTAATTTTCAATGCTACCCAAGAAATAAGCTTTGATAATTTTATTTACTCATGTGCAATTCCCACTCAAATACAACCGCTCTCACTCATGAATTTATCCAACCTAAATTTAAAACTACCCTAGGTCCTTGCTTCAATAACCCTACTAGGCAGACTGTTTCACTCATCAACTACCCTATTTCCAAACCAATACTTTCCTATATCTTTTCTAAATCTAAACTTATCTATCTTAAATCCATCATAGCGGGTTCTCTCTTGGAGAAATATCCTCAAGACCTTATTTATATCCCCTTTGTTAATACCCATTTTCCACTTGTATACCTCGATCATGTCACCCCTCCTTCTACGTCTTACAAGTGAATGAAATTTAAGGGTCTTCAATCTTTCTTCATAAGGAAGATTTCTAATGCTATGTATTAATTTAGTCATTCTACGCTGAATGTTTTCTAACGAATTTATGTCCATTCTGTAATATGGAGACCAGAACTGAGCTGCGTAATCTAGGTGAGGCCTTACTAATGATGTATAAAGCTGTAATTTTACCTCTGGACTTCTGTTGCTTACACTTCTTGATATAAATCCCAGTAATCTATTTGCCTTATTACGTACGCTTAGGCATTGCTGTTTTGGTTTAAGGTTGCTGCTTACCATAACCCCCAAGTTCTTTTCGCAATCTGTATGGCTAAGTTCTACGTTATTTAACTTATAAGTGCTTGGGTTATGGACACTCCCGATCTTCAGAACCTTGCATTTATCTACATTGAACTGCATCTGCCACTTTTCTGACCAGGAATTGAGTTTGTCTAAATCCTCCTGAAGTTCCCTGACATCTACGTTTGAATCAATTATCCTACCTATCTTCGTGTCATCGGCGAATTTGCTCATATCACTAGTAATTCCCTCATCAAGGTCATTGATATATATTATAAACAACAACGGGCCTAAGACTGATCCCTGTGGAACACCACTTGTTACAGATCCCCACTCGGATTTAACCCCATTTATGCACACTCTCTGCTTCCTATTGGTGAGCCATGACTCGATCCATAACAGCACTTTTCTCCCAATGCCATGAGCTGCCACTTTCTTTAACAGTCTCTGGTGTGGTACTCTATCAAAAGCCTTTCTAAAATCTAAATAAACAATATCGAATTCTTTATCGTGATCAACAGCCTCAAAAGTTTTACTAAAAAAGGTTAATAAATTAGATAGGCAGGAACGGCCCCTCCTGAATCCATGCTGAGTATAATTAATCAAATTATGGTTATCTAGATGACTTCTAATAATATCAGCTATAATTTACTCTAGTAATTTACCTACAATTGAGGTTAGGCTTATTGGGCGGTAATTTGACGGTAGTGATTTGTCCCCTGCTTTAAAAATAGGAATTACATTAGCTATCTTCCACATATCAGACACTACACCTGTTTGAAGAGATAAATTAAAAATGTTAGATATTGGTTCACAGAGTTCCATTTTGCATTCCTTAAGAACCCTTGCAAAAAGCTCATCAGGACCCAGCTATTTATTTTTTTTCAGTCGGTCTACTTGTTTCATAACCATTTCTCTAGTGACTGTAATATTACATAATTTATCTTCTTCAGCGCCACTATAAAAATTAATTACTGGTATAATATTAGTGTCTTCATGTGTCAAAACCGAGAGAAAATAATTATTAAAAATAGAGCACATATCATTCTTCTTGTCAGTAAGATGACCAGAGTTATTTTTAAGGGGACCTATCTTATCCCTAACTTTTGTTCTATAAACCTGGAAAAAACTTTTTGGGTTAGTTTTTGAATCCCTAGCAACTTTAATTTCATAGTCCCGTTTAGCTTTTCTTATACCCTTTTTACCGTCCCTCTTAATGTCAGTATACTGATTTATAAGATGACCCTCACCTCTATTTATGCGCCTATAAATTCCTTTCTTCTGCCCTAAAAGATATTTGAGCCTATTATTCATCCATTTTGGGTCATTTCTACTTGATCTAATTTCTTTATATGGGATAAATGTTCTTTGGGCAGCCTGTATAGTGTTCAGAAAACTGTCATATTGATAGCTCTCTTCGTTACCCCAGTCCACAGTTGATAAGTGTTCTCTAAGCCCATTATAATCTGCTAAGCGAAAGTCTGGGACTGTTACTGAATTATCCCTACTATCATACATCCATTCAATGCTAAAGGTAATTGACTTGTGGTCGCTTGTGCAGAGTTCCTCTGTAATTTCTAAATTATTAACAATTGATTCCTTGTTTGCCAGAACCAAGTCAAGTAGGTTATTTCCCCTTGTAGGTTCTGTCACAAACTGCTTCAAAAAACAATCCTGAACAATTTCGAAAAAGTCGTTAGATTCTAAATTCCCTGTCAAGAAATTCCAATCAATCTGACTAAAGTTAAAGTCCCCTAGAATTACTACGTTATCATGCTTTGTGGCCTTAACAATTTCCTCCCAGAGTAGTCTCCCTTGTTCCCTATCTAAGTTTGGAGGACGATATATCACATTCATTTTCTCTATCAGGAAACTATAGCATTACTCTTTCAATTTTTTACTACATGAAAAAAAGCATCAAAACACACAGACACACACACAACACACACACACACACACACACACACACACACACACATACACACATGCAATCTTCCCACAGGGATATCAGATCCTGAGGAAAGATAGGAGGAGCAGGGGGGGTGGAGGGGTCGCACTGCTTGTAAGGCACCGCTGGAGATTCGAGGAAATGGTAGGAGTGGAGGTGGGTAGAGAACGGGATTTCATAGTAGGTACCATCCAGTCTGGGGAGCATAAGATAATCATTGCAGTGATGTATAACCCACCACAGAACTGCAGGAGGCCAGGAGAAGAATACGATGAGAACAACAGAGCGATGGTGGACACCCTGGCGGAGGTGGCAAGAAAAGCAAACATGAGCAGAGCGAAGCTACTGGTCATAGGAGATTTCAACCACAGGGAGATCGACTGGGAGAACCATGAACCACGTGGGGGTCCAGAAACTTGGAGAGCCAAGATGATGGACGTGGTACTGGAAAACCTGATGCACCAACATGTCAGGGACACGACCAGAGAGAGGGGAGAAGATGAACCAGCAAGACTGGACCTTGTATTCACCCTGAACAGCTCAGATATTGAAGACATAAC
>WNWK01032616.1:0-21771 GCA_009830355.1 Cherax destructor
GATCCTGGTGTCGATCTACGAGTCGTTCATAAACTTCTGCCGTCAGTAGCTTCACAAATACTCTATTCATCCCATTCAGGGCAACGCCATACAAATCTCCTATGTCAAGACCATACACATCTCGTAATATCGTCGGTAAGACAGTCCCGGCCGTTGCAGGGTTTAGAACACCAGTCACAAGGTCAACACAGACAGTGTTCAGACGTCTCCTCCTGCTGTCGCCATGTTGCTTTGGAAACCAAAGTGCTGTAAAGCGTCGCCAGGGGTCAGGTCAGAGCACCACACCCCCTCGCACCACCAGAGCTGGGCTGCGACTGATTTTTCAGTGTTTTGAGCACCTTTCCTAATCATTCTCATAACATGTCTATGCTCCCTCTACCTTCCATTTTTTTTTTTTTAATTCTTGGTTACCTACAACTTGGTTTTCTTCCTAATAACTGATTCAAATTTTAATGTCTAACCTTCTGCAACACCCTGAAGTTATTCATTACCTTTTCTTGACCATTCTGTAGAAGGGATTATTTACACATCAAAATTATCCTATCTTGACCTCTTACCCATTGTCCTTCCCTCTATTCCCATGACTTTATTTGCTCACTGATGTAACATATGTGAGCATACCTTCCCAATCCCTAGTTTTGGCATAACAAGTCCTAATGTTATGCAAAAGCGCATGACACAACTTGGAGGTTTGGCATTCGGTAGTCTCCAGACTTGGGGAACCTTCGTGCCTATCTAGCAGATCGTTAAAGGATAGGGTTGGGATTGTGCTCCTCGTGAGTTAAACCTAGAAGGGGTTGAGGAGGGAAACCAACAGGGTTGTATTTGGAGCATCACCTGTTTTATTAAAGCAATGGATGGCGTGGTAAATGTTAACCCTGATAGTATCAAGGCCTCCATGTATGTTAGATTTTGGAGTCTACTGGCATGGCCTGTCAGATATAAGCTGACAGTTGATATTAGAGCTAGCAGTTTCTAATGGCTACAGGCCTCCTTGAGACAATGTTCCTTTCACCCGGTCCCCCAGGCTCGGCAATCTGCTTTCACTTTGCTACTCCATACGGGTTGTCCTTTCCTACGAGCAGCAAGGGTACTTCATCGTTGCTTGACGTGAGCCTCTTAAAGCTCTGTGCATGTCTGTAGTTGCTTTCCACGGAACCTTGAGGTAGTTCAGGGAACAATGTTCGGCCTGTATGTAACTGAGCCATGGCTGCTAGATCTACTCTGCCAGATCTTTTCTGTTTCATTTACTGTTAGTTGGGACAGGTCTTTGCCTGGGTGGATTTTGTACTTTTCCCTATTAAGGACATTAGGTTTTCCCTCCTGGATCTCTGCCATGAAGAGCTTGAACAAATAAGACAAACAGTGACGAACAATACACTAATAACCCGCACAAAGGGAGAAACTCATGACGTTTCGGTTCGACTTGTTCCATTTAAGTCTCACACACACGAAGGTGAGGGAGCCAGTAAATATAAGAGGGGGACAGGGACGGGACACATCTTTCCTAATAAGAATCTTAGTCCTGGTTTCCTCTGTAGATGCCTTCCTATCTCATTATCAGGTGCTCCAAACTTCAGAACACTCGTGACTTGACCTCATCTTCTCTTCTCTCCCTACCTACTCTTTCCTATTTTTCCTTGCTTTTGCCTAGGTATGTTCTGTGCTTCAGTAGTCCCCCCTTCCGTGTTTTTTTTTTAGTCCAACCCTTGTGGGCCATTAGCTCTCCTGCAGTGCTGCTTTTTTTTTTTTTTTTGTCCTTGGACTTACTCCACTTCTACTTTTCTCACTTCATTCCTCTCTTGTGCCTGGTTGATCAAACCCTGATCAACCACGAGGCCTCGTCTCAGACCAGGCCGCGGGGGCGTTGACCCCCTAAACCCTCTCCAGGTATACTACCACTACCAGCATTACCTCTACCACTACTTCTCTTCCTCTGTCCCGTCCCTGTTCCCCTTCCCTTTATATTCCCTGGAGTTTACCTGGAGAGGGTTCCAGGGTCAACGCCCCAGCGGCCCGGTCTGTGACCAGGCTCCCTCAGTGGCTCCTCACCTTCATGCATTAGTGTGATTTGTAAATGGTCCCACTCGGACCAAACACATTCGCCTCACAGCTCCCGACCTGTGCGGTTGAGCTGAGCAGCGCTCCTGGTGGTGGAAGCCTTTTACTTCAGATTTTCTCAAACATGGCGGCCAGTAGCCGGCGACGAATCAACACTGTGTGCATAGAGATCGTCAAGGGGGCTATTTACCCAGACAATGCCATTGTTTTACTGCCTGCCATTTTGAGAGATACCTTCTGCATCTGCAACGAAGACTTATTTGGCACAAGTCTCAATGGATCAGTGTGGATCTTTGTGAAATTGGCCTCGGCTGGGGCGTATGAACGAACAGTAGACAATTTCCAGGACAAGGTGTTGTCTGTCAATCTGGGACTGGAGGTGTGTCTGAGATGCATCAAAATTTTACACGTATGTCCGAGTTCGTAATGTACCTTTTGAAGCTGATGCTCAGGATATCAGGAACACCTTTCAACAGTATGGTGTGATACATGAAACGACGGTTGGCTGCTGGACAGAGGGAATTTACGCAGGACTACCTGAGGGTTCTTTCTCCATTAAAATGACGTTATGGCAGGCCATCCCATCATTTGTTAGGTTTCCGGACCCAGCTTTTCGTCACTTATGCAGGACAACGAAGAACTTGTCAGCTGTGTGGGTCATATGGCTGCAGGATGTGGCAGACAGATGGTGTCCAGGGATATTGCTCAGGAGGTACGAGCAACTGAAGGTCCAGAACGAAAAGTGTCTGGGACTGTGTGTGTGTGTGTGTGTGTGTGTGTGTGTGTGTGTGTGTGTGTGTGTGTGTGTGGAGCTAGGTGGAGTGATGCGGAAGAGGTGAGTGAGCGTTGATACACTACCTGAAGTGTCGTGTGTACAGAAGGATAATGGATCTGTGGAGGTGTTGGGTGATTTGCAATTGGATTTGTCTTCACCGTTGCAGACAGTTTTGCAGGAAATCCTGGATACTCCTGAAGTGGAGGCTTCCCCAGGGACGGAGGGAATCCTGAATGTGGAGGAGGATAGTCCCCGAAATGAGATTAGTGAGAAGGGTGAAGGGAACATACAATTGAAAGTGCAGGAAGTGGAGGCCATTGTGCATAATGTAGATGAGCCTGTTGGGATGGAAGTGGGTGTGGATTCAAGGAAGAGGTCGGTGGGAGCGTCGGAGGACAATGTACTCGCACCGGCTCAGCGCACCTGTAAGAAAGCATGGGTAGAGGTAGGCCGCAGGGGCAAGAGGGGGCTTTGGTCCAGGAGGACCAAAGAGGGAAGAGTTTGAAAGATAGGACAGGTTTCATAAAAGTGCAGTGCAGACACCTCAGAAGCACAGAGGAAAGCCCACTATGCAATTTTCAGGTGTTTAACTGCAAATGCTAATGGCCTCAAAGCAGAGGTCAAACGGAAGTGGATTGAAGTATGTTATGACGTGTATGTATGCTTTCTGCAAGAGCATAACTTTAAGTGTGGACGAGAGTTGATGTTGAATGGGTACCAGGTGTATGCGGGAAGTTCCGGAAAATTAAAGGGTGGAGTGGCAGTGGCACTGAAGGGGACCAGCCCATTTAGGGTAATAGCATGGGAGGAAGGGGTGGAGGAAGAGTGGCAGAGTGGATGGGATATAGGGATGGTGTGGGTTTGCTTTCTAGGTGTTTATATGCCGGCTGATAATCATAGGGGTATAAAAGTGGAGTTTGTGAGAGATGTATTGTTGTACCATTTGCGAGGGTTGCCGATGATTTCCTTTCTAGAAGGGGATTGGAATTGTTATCGCAAATAGAGAATGTTTTGGGTTGGTGGGAGACGTGGGCAAAGACAGGAATTCGAGATTTCTACAGATGGAAGGGTAGAGAGGAGGTGAAGTGGAAGTTTGGACTGCAAAGATATTTGGAGGGACAGTTGAGTCGATGTTATGAGGGGAGGGGTACCTAGGGTGGGGGAAATAGAGGTTCTTAGAGGACACTTGAAGGATCTCCAAAAGGAGAGATTTGATGCAATACGGGTACGTAGGAGGTCTTGTGGGGAGATCAGCCATCCGGATGCGTGTTAAGGAGGTTTCAAGAACGACAGAAGGGAACCACTATCATGGGGTTGGAGGTCAGCGAAGGAGAGGGGGTATTTGAGGTGAGGCAAACTTTTGAGGACTACTGAAGGTATGAGTAATTATGTAGATATTTGGTTCTGCAGGAAGATGGCTTATAGGGGAGGAGGAGGACAGGAGGGTAAAATTTTGGAGGAAGGGATTAGGGAATCTATGGGAGTGTTGAAGCATAAGGGGATGGAGGGCATGATTAGTGAGTATGAGGTGTGTGAAGCAGTGCAAAGTATGAGTCGAGGAAAGGCACCTGGCATTGATGGAATTCCCAATGATTTTTGTGGTACACTGGAATACTATGAAAGAATGTTTGGTACGATTATTTAATTGCATGAAAGGGACAGGTTTGATGGTGGAGACGCAGCATACAGGTGTGGTGGCTTTGGTGAAAAAGGGGAAAGGGGGCAAGACACTAGGGAATTATAGGGCAATCTCCCTCATGTGTGCAGACTATAATATTTTTGCGAAAGTATTGGGTAATAGGATAAAATTGGTGCTTGAAGTCATTCATCAGGGTCAGTTTGGTATACTGGGGAGAAGTATTAGTGTGGGTCATGGGAAGATCTGGGATTTTGTGGAAGGAAGAGGAGGGGGCAAGCATCTTGGGGTTAGATTGGAGGGAGGCTTATGATTGCGTGGATAGGGGTATGTTGAGTGTTATTTTACGGTGACAGGGTTTTGGGGACGAAATTACTGGGTGGGTAGAGACTTTGTATAGAAATGCGATAATTAGGATACAGGTGAATGGCAGAGTGGGAGCACAGGTGTGTATGGAAAGGGGCTTGAGGCAGGGATGTCCCTTGTCCCAGATACTGTTTGCATGTATACAAGACCCTTTTTACTGTTTAATTACAGAGGGAGTGTGGGAAAGGGGTGGGGGGGGGTAAGTGATACAGGTATAGTAGGGTACGTAGATGACACGACGGTTTTGGTGGGAGGGGAGGAGGGGTTAAGTAATGTGGGTCGTATTATTGAGGTCTTTGGTGGGGCAATGGGGTTGAGAGTGAATGGGGCAAAGTCGAAGTTATTGGAGGTGGGGAGGAGGGTGGGTGGGGGGTTGGGGTTGGTCGAGGTCTACAGTTGGACAATTGTGGAGAGTATAAAAATCTGCGGGGTGGTGTATAAGGATAGTGTGGCAGCCCGGATGGTAAATTCAGAGGCAGTGGTGGGGATGGCTATGTCAAGGATGAGAGGGTGGAGGGAAGGGGATGTAACTTTACAACAGAGGGTGGTGGCTAATATGTTATTGTACAGTAAGGTATGGCACGTGGCTGCGGTGTACTTTGAGGTCGGCTGATGTTCAGGAGCTGCAGAAAAGTCTTGCGGTATGTGTGGGGATACGGAAGGCCATGGCTTAGGAAGGTGGTGGTTATAACAAGTGTTAAGAGGGGAGGGTTGGGGCTTATCCATTTGGAAAGACGAGCACAGGGCGTGTATGTGAAACAGAGGTACCTTAGAGCAGGGGGAGTGGGGTAAAAGAGTGAGGTAATGAGAGATGAGGCAGTGGTGGAGTGAGAAGGATTTACATGTGTGTGAGGATATGGTGCGAAATCTTATGGCTGTGCAGATGCCTAAGAGGTTGAGGGCGAGTCATCTAGGGAATATAGGTGGGATAGGGGTGGGGGTGCAAGGGGAGGGTATATTTCCGGTATATGGTTGGAATGGGATATGGGAGGGGTTCCGTAAAATCAGATTAAAGCCGAAAGTTAGGGAACTGGTGTATTGATTTTTATAGGGTTTGTGGGGTCGGGGAGTTGTCAGAGATGTGGGGAGGAGGAGACCGCATATCATGCGGTTTATTTTTGCTGGAATTTGGAAGCAGTGAGGGAATGGCTGTCAAGGGTGATAAGAGTGGTGGGGGGGGGGTTGTCGTCACTGAGGGCTTTTGAGTTTTGATGTGGATGGGGTGCCGGGGGAGGTGGGGAGGGCGGTTAGGTATGTGGTAGCAGATTATTTGTATGTCTCATGGGGAATGTGTAATGAAATAGGAGATTATAGATTATAGGGCTACAGGAATTTAACGATGGTGAGGTTGCAAGCTCTGGGGGCGGGGTAAATCCAAAATGGGTTGGTCCTTGAGGGGATAGGTAAGGTGGGGGCGAAGGGGTGGTGTGGATGAGTAGGAGTGTGTTTGGTGGCATGTGAGGGGGGATTGGGGTAGGGTAGGACGGGTGAGATCTGACCTTGTTACAAAGGAGGACTTACGACTAAAGTGGGGAGTATGAATGGAGGAATTGGTTTTTGGAGTTTTTTCATTGACTTTTTGGACTAGGGATATATAGAATGGCTTTTGTTAGGGGAAAAGCGTAGGGGGCTGAGTGCCGAGAGACTTATTGCTGTTTTCAGTATATTATGAATGTATAAGAATCATGGTGATAAATGACTGTTTTATGGGCTATTGTATAGCACATATGAGTAAGGGTTTATGTGAAGGAACCCTATAAGTAGGTGGAACAGTATGTGTGTCTTTGTGTTGAGTTATTATTATTATTATTATTATCATTCATTGTATGATTATTACTTACCAAAGGATCCTGGGAGATGGAGTTTTGTCATAGGGTTTTCGTATTCTATACGAGGTGGTTAGCTACGGGGGGCGGGGGTATAAGGTGGCATTGCCCACGGGAAGGAAGATATGTTTTGGAAGTGCTTTACCCTAATGTTACAGGGTGATGGATTTATTATGGTAGGCATTGTACAGAATTTATCGAATTATGTTTCAAATTAATGTCATATAATGTATATGGGTCTTATGTTCTGCTGAACCTAATAACTTTGCTTGGAAGATAGGTGTGCATAATTTATTATTTTTCATGGTTTTATGTTTCTGGGAATATATAATTTTCTGTTTGAAGATAAGTTTTGATTAGATGTATTAGGTTGTGAGAGAATGTTATATGTCAATATTTAAGTTGATGAATTGCATATTCACAAGAATTGTATGTAATAGTATCAAACACTATTATAGTTATAAACCTAATCTTTGTGTTATCATAGTGATGCATACTATTTTAATTTTTTTTTAAGGTTCTTTCCTGTTTTGCTCTGGGTTTTGAGTGATATTGAGTCATTGATATATGTCTTGAATTTATGCACATTGGAGTGGTGTGTTGAATGGGAGGGGGGGGGTTATGTATTTTGTACTGTGGATATGTATCATGTTTTCCTTTTTTGGGTTTGCGTTTGGCGGACGACCTTTTATTCTGAATATATTATGTGGTTTTAAATAAAAAAAAACCCTGACCAAAACGTCGTCACAAGCTACTCTCCCACGTGAGGATAATTTGTGCAATGAACTTGGCCTTCACTAATTTAGTTTGGTGTACTGACCACTCATCATAAGCTGTAGTCTTTACAAGGAAGTGAAGGGGGAAATGCGTGGAGAAAGGAGGAGCTTTTATAGTGTAAGATATTTTTGCTTCGCGTTCGGATAAGGATTGTGGCTATGGTGTGCTAGGTCAGAAGTCGGCGTCTGACTTCCTTGAATGATACCAGAATGATACCTTAATGAACTTTGCAGAATTTTAAGCAATCCTCTCTATTCTTCATATTAACATCCTTAGTTGGTTCTCAGGGTCATCACTGTACTCAGGTTCTTAATGTGTTCTGCCCTGGCCCAATATGCCTCTGTCCATCCTGTGTTCCAAAAAATATCCAAGAGTGGTCGGCGCATTTCCACGCACAGCACAAGGATGTTGGCGTTTCGGAAAAATCTGGTCGATGCCCAGGCGGTGGCTGCTATAGTGAGCCCCCCTCTCCCCCCCTAGTTTTTTTCTTTTACTTCATGGGCCATATCTACAGATGTTAGTGGAATGTTGGGCCCAGTGAGCTCCACAGCCTTGGATAAACTTGTACAGGCTTTGGCAGGACGTTGGTGTTTGGCCCTCCTTCTTCAGCAGGGATAATCACTTTGACTAACCTGACTGAGAATGAGAGACAGTCTCTTATAGCAACCTGTTACAGGCATCTTTCATCTTTGCTTATGTTGAATATTAATTTTATGAGCGCTGAGTGACGTATGCAGTCAGTGCTTTGTAAATATCAACTGAATTGCCAGATTAATATAAGTTATCTCGTTACTTTTTCCCTTCCATCCCAACTCTTCACATTACATGACATCACCTATGGTTTGCTAAATTTCATGAAATCGTATGTGTTTTGCCTGACTTAGTGCCTTATTAGGCAGAGTATTTGCTCATTCTTGTGTACTTGATAAAGCCCAACCTTGGGTAGAACGTTATATGGATTATCTGCTGCGTGTCTCCTTTTCCAATTAGTCTACCTAGAGTTTTCACTACCGCCCACTGGCTGGGTATTGGATTCATAATAAACTACCACCAGGATGGTCTTCATGAGCGGCAACGGCCCCCTCAAGCAGTCTGCATCATTGGATCGTGAGCGGCAACGGCCCCCTCAAGCAGTCTGCATCATTGGATCGTGAGCGGCAACGGCCCCCTCAAGCAGTCTGCATCATTGGATAGTGAGCGGCAACGGCCCCCTCAAGCAGTCTGCATCATTGGATCGTGAGCGGCAACTGCCCCCTCAAGCCGTCTGCATCATTGGATCGTGAGCGGCAACGGCCCCCTCAAGCAGTCTGCATCCTTGGATCGTGAGCGGCAACGGTCCCCTCAAGCAGTCTGCATCAACTCCTGCCAATTTGGCTTCAGGGAAAATAAAAGCATTAACGATGCAATAGTAAAAATGATAGACCTGCTTTACACAGCACTGGAAAATAAGGAATATCCATTAGGACTTTTTATAGACCTAAGGAAAGCTTTCGACACAGTAAACCACGGCATCATACTCCACAAACTTGACCACTATGGAATAAGAGGTCATGCACTTGCATACTTCAAATCCTACCTCACTAATAGGTATCAGTATGTCACCATTAAAGACACATCCTCCACGACACGACCACTTGACACAGGAGTACCGCAGGGAAGTGTCCTTGGTCCCCTGCTCTTCCTCTTACACATCAATGATCTTCCCAATGTATCACAACACCTGAAACCAATACTCTTTGCTGACGACACAACTTATGTCATCTCCCACCCAAATCTTGCCACGCTCAACACCATTGTTAACGACGTATTAATAAAAAAATCAACATGGATGACAGCCAATAAACTTACACTCAAGACTGATAAGATCTTCTATATTATGTTTGGCAACAGAGCAGGTGATGCACAATTAAACATTAAGATAACACTACTCCTATTGCTAAACATAATGAGGGCAAATTCCTGGGCCTTCACCTGACTGCCTGAAAAGCCTAGGCATACCTAGGCATATTATTGGCCATCTTGTAATATCTACTTCATAAAATGTATAATTATAGTACACCCCACTTTGTATATTACTAGAAATAAAGAATTTGAATTTGAACACACAAAGAAAGTGTCCAAAACTGTGGGGATCCTCTCTAAAATACGTTACTATGTACCACAATCAGCCCTACTCACACTACTATTCACTCATCTATCCCTACCTCACATATGCCATTTGTGCATGGGGATCAACAGAAATTACCCACCTAAAGCCAATAATAACCCAACAAAAAGCCGCAGTAAGAGTTATCACACAATCCAACGCTAGGCAGCACACCTCCCCACTCTTCAAAGACCTAAACCTACTCACTGTTCAGAACATCCATACTTACTACTCTGCTATCTACATTTATAGATCCATAAATTCCAACTTTAACCCTGAGCTAAAACACTTTCTTGACAGTTGTGACAGGACCCATAGACATAATACCAGACACAAACATCTCTTTGACATTCCCCGAGTCCGACTAAATCTATACAAAAATTCAATGCGCATAAAAGGGCCTAAAATCTGGAACTCCCTGCCTGAAAACTCTAGAACTGCAGACACAACCTCCATTTTCAAAAGCACCGTTAAAAAACATCTTATCTCACTTACGCACCCAACCGGTAGCTAACCACATGATAACTACTTTATTTTGCACATATCCACAGCAAAATACACTTATTGATATATGTGATTCCCCTTAATTTGCACATGACTAACCAAAATTCTAATACATCTATTGCTTCATAATTCTTAAGCTAGTCATAAGTTTGCCTAAGACACTCCAATATAGAAACGTCATAGAGACGTTTTGAAGTGGGGCGCGCACATATGTGGGTTTATTAATTTCCCCTCATAACTCTACACTAGAAGGGAGAAATGGGTGGCAGGGAGAAGGGGGGGGATACCTTCCAAACATAAAGCACCCTTGATCCAAAGACTCTTTTTCCTCTCTGAATGCATCCACTTTTGCTACCCAGTACTTTTGCTTCTTACTAAACCTCTTCCCCTCCCATTTTAAACTTTTATCTCAAGATTAACTTGGTTGACATGTGATAAAATTAAACTTTATAACTAGCGTTTTCGTATTTCTTTGCAGTTGTTGCCAGTCGTATGGCAACTGGGTCTGCCCGTGACAGATGGACTCGCAACTCTACTATGTGTAAGGTTTTTTTTTTTCTTTCTTCCCCTTTAAAAGTAAAGGTTTTATCTTCAGGACTAATATGAAAGCTTCTAATAATGGAATGTTAATGTGGAGGATCCGTTAATGCAGAGTAACAAGTAAGTTACAGAAAGTGTTACTCGCATAAGTTGTACAGCACTTGAAGGGAAAAACACTTCCCAATAAGGGCAGTTGAGTATATACTTCTTGAATGCTTTGCCCTCGTTAAACAAACTCCTTATGAAGTGTTTATAGGCGAAGAACTCTTTATATACAACTTATCCCTTTAAACTAAATTGTTTTTTTTTTCAGACTCTGCCCTCAGCTCTTCACTGGGGTCGTTCCCAGGGTTCTCTTGCGAGGCAGGTGCTGCTGCTGCTGCTGCTGCTGCTGCCCAAGACATACCACCGGGTATCAGTGTTAACCCAGGTTCATGCCCCAGTTGCAAGGTAAGTCTAATGACAAAACTCCTGAAACTCGTTAATTTAGTTCCAATTTTTTTTACTTTTTTTAAAAGTATAAATTAAAAAAAAACTAGTTTTATCGTCCCCTTAAGTGAGATTTTTTCCTTAAGAAAGTGTCATGTTTTGATGGGACGTATGAACAATTTTTTTTTGGTTTTAACAATGTTATAAAGTACAATTAATACATAGATGCATTTGCCTTCTTGTATAAAACTTAAAATTAAAGTTACATACACTTATCTTCTAGCAAGTAAGCTCTTTAACCCTTTACCAGGCCAGGTGTGCCTCATATTTGATTCTGCCATGGTATTTAAGAGGCGCCTAAAATAAATAAACTTGACAAATGAACACAAATAAATATGTCTTAGAATTGCTATATTCTCAGAATATAGGTTGCAAAATGTTGCAGTGTCTCAAATTTGATGCGTGGCCTGGTAAGGTTAGCCATTTTTCATTTATGGAAATGTCATGATGCTGGTGAAGGATTTAAGGAATTGAAACTATATCCTCCATTTAAACCTCATTCATAATTGGATCCTTGCTGATTTTCTTCCCTTTTAATGTACGACATTTTAACAGATAGGTGACCTTCAATGTGTATCCCACATGTGGTATATGTGCAGCCATCTGCCTCTTTCCCCTGGGACTGGCAGTACTTTACCTGTTACGTGGGCAACGATGCGACGTCTGTGGCTACGTGGCTGGGAGGTAGAAAAGACAGGCCACTTAGGAAGACCTTATTTCTAAGAAGTTTTTAACAGTTTGAGGTGCTGGAAATGATTCTGAAGATAGTTAAAATTTTAAAAGGCTGTGGACTGGCTACATGGGTGAAGGTATCTTATTTAATGTTTTAAGTTTGTTTTACTGTGTAAATTGACTTAGCGTTTTACAATTTTTTAAATTAATTTTAATTCCTCCTCGTGCATATAGTCTGCCTTAAATGAGACTTGTAAAGGAAAAGTTTTAAAAGAATAAGTTATATGCAGAGAGAACACTTGAAAGGTTACGAGCTACCATTCCTTACCTAGAGTGAATGCCATCTAGACAGTTCAGTGAAAATATTACATTAGCAAAAAGCTATTTATTCTAGGAACATCACTTCTCTTGGACCAAATCAAAAGGGTCATTCTCCCTGTCTTCTATTTTGGCCTCTATAGTGGAAGAAGTTTCCTTTTCATATACTTCCCGATGAGTTAATTGTGGAAATAAGATGGTATCCCTGGCAGAAGTTTACAAAGTAATGAAACATTATACATTACTACAAAAGTGACTAAAGGGAAATCGATAAACTAATCATGAAGATAAGTAATAATAATCATGTATCTTTATTTCTACAAGTACATGTACAAGGTATACAGAGCATAGCTGACATCAATGACATACTACTATATAGAAAGTCGCTTGTTATTCTGAGCATTTCCCGCAAATTTAGTCAGTTTTGTCCCAGGATACGACCCACACCAATCCACTAACACCCAGGTACCCATTTTACTGATGGGTGAACATAGACAACAGGTGTAAAGAAACACGCCCAGTGTTTCTACCCTGGCTGGGAATCGAACCCAGACCCTCGCCGTGTGAAGCGAGAGCTTTAGCCACCTTAACTGGGCAAGACGGCTACAGCGTAATTCCTCGACTAGTAATGCCACTTTGTCCGCACTTTCAACAATAGTTATAATTTTTGTTCCTTAATCCTTTTTTTCTGCCCGTTAGCAGAGGGGCCGAGTGGATCTGGACATCCTTCATTGTCTCTTTAATAATTGCAGGAGCAGAGATAATACATTGTGAAACTGTGGTTAAGGTTAGTAAGATGTACTTAAGCGGTTTGGTGCGGGAAGTAGTATTTCCGAAGCAAACAGTACCTGGATACAGTCCTCTTCAAAGAGGGTTCCTTGATGTAAAGCTCTGGACATAAGAAATTTGACCTTTTTAGTCTTCCTCGGACTGAACCTAATTACCCTCACTCCTTTCTCTCTCCCCCTCCCCCCGCATAACCTATCCCCATCCCTCTTTTTTTTCCTGTACTTCAGTCAGCCTGTAGGGATTTCCCATTCGAAATTATAGATTCCAGGTTGAGAAAATTTATCTTTCATTCGGTTGAGGTCCTCGGTGGTGTTTGCCTTGGAATCCGAATCTAGAGATGTTGTCTGCCTTCTGGAGGGGAAGGGGCATGGGTGTCCTCAAGGTTGCAGGTGTATCTTTGGAAGCTACCTGTCAGTTCGTGAGGTGGTAGCCAGAGGAATTATGCCAAACGGCAGATTTCCGACCCTATTCTTTGTTTTCTGAGGTGTCTTGGTGGATACGAGGTTGCTATCCTGGCTTGCCGGTTTACTGACATGATAATTAATCATTCCTCAGTCGCACTCTATTACCCCAGCCATCTTGGATCTAGGTAGTAGGTTGGTAGACAGCAACCACCCTGGGAGGTACTACCGTCCTACCAAATGAGTGTGAAACACAAGCCTGTAATTGTTTTGCATGATGGTAGGATTGCTGGTGTCTTTTTCTGTCTCATAAACATGCAAGGTTGCAGGTATGTCTTGCTACTTACACTTTAGATCACACTACACATGCATGTACAAGAATATTACACTAACCCCTCTGGGGTTTCTTCTATCTTCTTCCTAGTTCTTGTTCTTTTTTAGTTCTGCTTATGTCCATGAGGAAGTGGAACAGAATTCTTGCTCCGTAAGCTATGCGCGTCGTAGGTGACTAAATGCCGGGAGCAATGGGCTAGTAACCCCTTCTCTTGTATAAACTACTAAAAACAAGTTAGATTTTTTTTATAAAATTGGGATGTTTTAATGTGCGTGGATGTAGTGCATATGATAAAGAAATGATTGCAAATGTTATGAATGAAAAGTTGGATGTCCTGGCCCTAAGCAAAACAAAGCTGAAGGGGGTAGAGGAGTTTTAGTGGGGAGAAATAAATGGGATTAAGTCAGGAGTATCTGAGAGAGTTAGAGCTAAGGCAGGGGTAGCAATAATGTTGAGAGAAAAGGGAATATAAATGTATAAATTCAAGGATTGTGGATTAAAGTAAGGGTCAGACTTGAAAAGTGGGTCATAAGTGTGTATGCACTTGAACAAGAGTAGAGAGAATTGATTTTAGAAGATGTTAAGCGAGTGTGTAGGAGCTTTTGAACCAAGTGAGAAAGTAATTGTGGTAGGGGACCTAAATGCTAAAGTAGAAGCGTTTAGAGAAGGGTGTGGTAGGGAAGTTTGGGGTGGCAGGTGTAAATGATAATGGAGAGCATTTGATTAAACTTTGTATAGAAAGGAGTTTGGATATATGTAACACATATTTTAAGAAAAGGCGGATAAATAATTATACAAGATATGATATAGGGCGTAATGACAGTAGTTTGTTGGACTACGTATTGGTAAATAAGAAGACTGTTGGGTAAACTTCAGGATGTACATGTTTATAGAGGGGCCACAGATATATCAGATCACTTTTTAGTTGTAGCTACAGTGAGAGTAAAAGGTAGATGGGATACAAAGCAAAGGGAAGCAGCAAGTAAGAGGTGAAGGTTTATAAACTAAAGGAGGAGGCAGTTAGGGTAACATATAAACTGTTGGAAGACAGATGGGCCAGTGTGAGTATAGGCAATGAGGTAGATGTATGGGTTAAGTTTAAGAATATAGTGTTAGTGTTCAGCAGAAGTTTTTGGTTACAGGAAAGTGGGTGCGGGAGGGAAGAGCGATTGGTGGACTGATGTAAAGAGAGTAGTAAGAGAAAAAGTTAGCATATGAGAGGTTAAGAGTGGTGAAGCAATGTAAAAAGAGAGCAAATGAGAGTGGGTGAGATGTTATCAACGAATTTTGGTGAAAATAAAGTTTTGGAGTGAGATTAATAAGTTGAGGAAGCCTAGGGAACGAATGGATTTGTTAGTTAAAAAAAGGAGAGGAGAGTTAATAAACGGAGAGTTAGAGGTATCGGGAAGATGGAGGGAATATTTTGAGGAATTGTTAAATGTTGATGAAGATAGGGAAGCTGTGATTTCGTGTATATGGCAAGGAGTGAGGAAGAGCCAGTTGTGAGTGTGGGGAAAGTGCGTAGAATGAAAGGGGTAAGGCAGCTCTGGTATTGATGGGATAAAGATAGAAATGTTAAAAGCAGGTGGGGATATAGTTTTGGAGTGGTTAGTGTTTTATTTAATAAATGTATGGAAGAGGGTAAGGTACCTAGGGATTGGCAGAGAGCGTGCATAGTTCCTTTGTATAAAGGCAAAGGGGACAAAAGAATGCAAAAATTATAGAGGAATAAGTCTGTTGAGTATACCTGGAAAAGTGTATGGTAGTTATTATTGAAAGAATTAAGAGTAAGGCTGAAAGCAGGATAGCAGATCAACAAGGAGGCTTTAGGAAGGGTAAGAGGTGTGTAGACCAAGTGTTTGCAGTGAAACATAAAGGTGAACAGTATTTAGATAAGGGTAAAGAGGTTTTTGTGGCATTTATGGATTTGGAAAAGGTGTATGATAGGGTGGATAGGGGCAATGTGGCAGATGTTGCAAATGTATGGAATAGGAGGTAGGTAATTGAAAGCAGTGGAGTTTTACAAGGATAGTATGTAGGCTTTAGACAGGGATGTGTGATGTCACCATGGTTGTTCAATATATAGATGGGGTTGTAAGAGAAGTGAATGCTCGAGGTGTTGGCAAGAGGTGTGGGGTTAAAAGATAAAGAATCTAACACAAAGTGGGAGTTGTCACAGTGGCTCTTTGCTGATGACACTGTGCTTTTGGAGATTCTGAAGAGAAGTTGCAGAGGTTGATTGATGAGTTTGGTAGGGTATGTAAAAGAAGAAAATTAAGTGAATATAGGAAAGAGTAAGGTGATGAGGATAAAAAAAAATAGGTAATGGAAGATTGGATATCAGATTAGAGGTAGAGAGCATGGAGGATGTGAATGTCTTCAGATATTTGGGAGTGGACGTGTCAGAGGATGGGTCTATGAAAGATGAAGTAAATCATAGAATTGACGAGGGGAAAAAGGTGAGTGGTGCACTGAGAGAGTCTGTGGACACAAAGACCTTTATCCATGAAAGCAAAGAGGAGAAGGCTGGAGGCAGTGGAGATGTCATGTCTGAGGGCGATGTGTGGTGTGAATATAATGCAGAGAATCCGTAGTTTGGAGATTAGGAGGAGGTGTGGGATTGCCAAAACTAAAATCCAGAGGGCTGAGGAGGGGTTATTGAGATGGTTTGCACATGTAGAGAGGATGGGACGAAATAGAATGACTTCAAAGAGTGTATAAATCTGTAGTGAAGGGAAGACGGGGTAGGGGTTGGCCTAGGAAAAGTTGGAGAGAGGGGTAAAGGTTTTGTGTGCAAGGAGGTGGACTTCCAGCAAGTGTGCGTGAGCGTGTTAGATAGGAGCAAATGGAGACAAATGGTTTTAGGACTTGACATGCTGTTGGAGTGTAAGCAAGGTAACATTTGTGAGGGGATTCAGGGGAAAACCCGGGAGGCCGGACTTGATTCCTGGAGATGGGAAGTACAGTGCCGGCACTCTGAAGGAGGGGTGTTAGTGTTGCAGTTTTATAACTAGTGTAAGCACGCCTCTGGCAAGACAGTGATTGAGTGAATGATAGTTTTTCTTTTTCAGGCCACCCTGCCTTGGTGGGAAATGGCCGATGTGTTAATAAAAAAGAAATCTCTGATCTAGATATTGTGAGCTTACCCTTCAGCATTGACCAATCTGCACTGACCTCATAGACTGCATAGAGTAGGTAGAGGTGCAGGATGTCATTCTGCAGCTGCCATATAGCCCACTCACTGTCTACAACATCTACAGAAGTTCAGTTTAAAATCTATATTTCAGAGGTGGCAGCCCTTGCCTACCACCCTATCCTTAACTCCATTTCTAACACCAACTATGCCAGGAGACACCTGGCGGCAGTACTTGGGAACGTGTCTGAGGTCACTCTTCTCAACAATGGCGAGCCAACTCACCACTACAGCTACTGACTGTATATCCCTCTTGTATCGAGACTGTTATACAGTGCAAGATGAAAAGTTCATCCCTGACTTATTAGTGATCACTTTGCAGTGGTCACCACCCTCTTCATCCAGTGGCGTCCTCCATACTTCGTCCCCTTTCCCACAGATGGAACGTCAAGAAAGCCATCTGACAGTCTTCCAGGTCATCAAGCAGTGGTGGGCAAAGTTCACCAGATGACCCGGTCGAGGCTGCTTGGAACCTCCAGGCAGCCTTCATTCGAGCAGCAGAGGCAGCCATACCCCAGATGAAGTGAGATAAAAGCATGACTGGTGGTTCTACAGTGAGGATGTAGGGAGAAGAACAGTGTTAATGTGGTACGCAAGATGCACAAGCACAATACTACGGCAGACTCTTGTCAACTTAGGGAAGTGGTGTGGCATGTGCACCAGGTCTCAGTCCAAGAACAGTGATTAGTGGTGTGCCTCTTTCAATCAGTCATCATCCCTCTGAGATATGGTCCAAGGTATAGATGGAGACAGGGCAACGGAGAGGTGTGGTTCATACAAACTCTGATCCAGCAAGGAAGGCAGTGCCTAGTGGAACTCTTCACCCCCAGGGTGGCTAGGCTCTACTGCCTCGGGACACTCAAGATGTACAGGCTGCCCTTCTCCCTGGAATTGTGGCGACACAGATTTCTCTAGCAGAGAGCTCAAGGCAGCTTCAAATAATCTTGGGATATGGCACCAGGGTAAGATAGCATTACACAAGGCATGATCACAGTCAGGTCCACCTGGGCATGACGCAATCCTGGGTGTCGTCAAAAAGATTTGGAGGACTGGCACTCCCTGCCATATGGAAGGAGGCCAACGTCATACCAATCCCTAGGCCCAGGCATGCAGTGTGTGACCCATCTCCTCACCAGCTACATCTTCAGGACAGCCAAGAGAATGGTGCTGGAGTGGCTGAGATTGAAGCTTGGCCTGAATCTTAAACCATTACGGATTCACTAGTGAAGGTGACACTTTTGAGAGTATCACCACTGACTGACATTGGGTAGGACACTTAATCCCACATTCTCGACCTGGGAAAAGCATTAGAGCTTGCCAGTGCACATGCCATCCTTGCACTCTTGGCCCGCAGGAGTGTCAAGGTCAGACACTCATGGCTCAGATCCTACCTAGGGGACAGATGTGCTCATGTGTAACTTCCAGGGACACTCCTCCACTCTCAGAACCTCGGAAAACTTATTCAACGTGCTGATGCACGAGTTGGTAGAGGTATCATTCCATATGGGCACATGTCTGCTCAGCTATGCTGATGATCTAGCACTTCTCGCACCCAGGAAATGCTACCTGATGTGTCGTGCCCAGGAAGATCTTGATCTGCTGGCCCCCCCTGCTATCAGCTTGAGCACAAAATATCCACAGACAAGCCTTGATCTTTCACACCTGGGAGCCAGCCAAGACTGTGGATCAAGGTCAAACTTGGAATGGGATAACAGCTAAATATACCTGGGCATTTACACAAGACAGAAGACACACACTATTAAGAAGCAAGCAATGCAGAGGTTCAGGGCGAGGTGTGCCATGACCAACCCTAGGGCTAGGTCCAGCCAGGAGGTCCTGAGAATGTTTTACATGCTGTATGCTCCTCGTGGACTATGGAGCAATTGCACTGGTCCACGCCCAACTAGCAAACATCCAGTGTCTTAATGTTGTGCAAAACACAGCTGCACAGGGTATGCCAGATGGGCTAACACGGAGACCCTGAACCTTGAGGACTGACTGCAGCCACTTCAGGAAAAGATTGGACCTAGTAGCAAAGTAGCTACAATGACTGAGGAGGAAGGGGGGAGACAAATTGATGAATGTACTTCTTATCCACCAAGGACACGACCCAACGGTGCACCCCAGAAGCCTGTGGATGTGATCAATAGATGTCACGAAGCTGTTGACCAAGCCACTCCTAAAGTCAAAAGGCTGTGACCAACCAGTGGCAGACTTCATGGTGCTGCCTCCCTGGGCACCGGATCTGGTAGTGGTGTAATTGTCTGACCTTCATGGTAGCAAATGGCACTGCCCCCAGAACATCTTGCAAACACGCACTATTGCCAGCACCACTAGGGCCGAAAGCTTTGGGTGTGTGACTTGCTACACTGATGGATTCACAGATTTAAGAGGCCGACTACACAGCTACTGGAATGTTCCACAACAGACTGACAGAAGGGTGGACCCTTCCAGACGATTGCACCATACCCAAGCTGAACTCTATGCCATCCAGAGGGCTCTGTAACATAGTTGCAGAACATCATCTCTCTTCTGTTATTGATGCCGACTAAGTCTGTGATCCAGGCTGTGATCACAACGTCCAACTGATCACATCCATCTGGAGTACCATGCAGGCACTTCTGGAACAAGGACAAAGAGCCACAATCAACCGAAACCCAAGCCACATCGGCATCTCGGGCAATGATATAGCAGATGACGCTGTCAAGACTTCGTTTGATGCACAGCCACGGACCTTAACCTGCATCAGCAGCAGGCAGACAACATTCTGGGCTGCCATAGCAGCCAAGTACCCATGGACAGATCAGAGAGAATTATGGAGTCGCCGATGATACAACGGTGCAACACGCAGAGAACCCTAGTCTAGTATGTGGACGCAGACCAGAGAGCAGCTGGTAAGGGTCCACCTGCACTAGGTATCCCACCACTAGATGGATTGAGTGGATAAGAGAGGAACTCCATGCCCACTGCAACTGGATTGTCGCGAAGCCCCACCTACAATGCCACTTCTCCACTGACACCTCCTGATGGCCCTGATGGGGTGGACCAGAGAAGACAAGTAGTAGTGGTAGTAGTCTCAAGTCCTTGATGGCCAGGTACACTGTACCTGGCCATCAAGGACTGGGAGACTACTACCAGTCATTGCAAGCCATCCACCTCCCCACAGAAGACACCGACTTTCTTCATATAACCACTGCTACACCCTAGTCCTTAACACCTATACTTCCCCTCTCATTTGTTTCTCCCATCCCTTTTTCTTCAACTTAAGCAGACTCCAGCCACCTCACATCCTACACCACTGCAAAACTGACCAAGGATGCTGTGATGACCATCACAAGAGCAAGATGACAGTAGAGACATCAAGTGTCAGAAGAGGACCTGCTCTTCCCAAGGCAAGGCAAGTGTTCGAATAGTGAGGGTCCACTGTACTTTATATTGTACTTTTAAAATACAAAAGCTAAGTGACAAAGAATAAAATTATGTGCCAAGCTGCAACAGTACAGTACTGCAAAAAATCATCAATAAGACATACGACACTTCTCCACTTTGAGTCAAGGTCGGGTCACCTCATGGATAAGACCCAGGCCGTGACCATACCAGAGAACCACTTCGAACTCCACGCTCCTTCTCTGACCAGTTCACGTGTTCTACTGGCCACAACTATTTGCCCTCTACTCCAACTTGATATAACTACACATCTGACAACTCGATTCTACAGGATACTTGCAGGTAGATCCAGGCAAATGCGTGTTTATAAGACTTACCCTCAAGGGAGGTTCCTTGATGCTGGTGAGGGCTCTTGATTTAGGGAATTGGATCTGTGCTCCAGTTCCCTGAATTAAGCCTGAATACCTTCCATCCCTTTCCCACAGATGCTGTATAATCCCCACGGATTCAGCACTTCCCCATGATTATAATAAAATACGTACTTTCCCAGCCGAGTACTCTCTGGTTTTGTCCGTTTATACATTTTGGGTGACTCCACTGCCGTTTTATTTATATTTTTTGAGCTCCTCTCCCCCTTTTCCTTCTCGATTCCATGCTACTACTTCTACATTATTTTTTTTTACTTGCTCCAAAGTTGATAAGGAAACCATCCAACCTGCCAGCCTCTTCTTTCAGCTCTCTCAAGCTCTCATTATTAATCTCCTTAAGACTAACTCAGGCTTTAAACTAGTTTTTGACTTGCTCCTACAGAACCTACTGCTCGGACTATTCTAAGTTTTGAGGCTGGTTTTGCTATCAACTCTACTTCCCAAGCCCAGCGCTGTATGACCCTGTGGTTTAGCGCTTCTATTTGATTATAATAATAATCTACTTCTAAGCATAGCGCCAAGAGTGCTGTTTCAAAACACGTCAATCCTGTAATTCTAGCTGCATATGAGAAGATATTCGAGACTTTAAATTCAACATATCTAATCAAAGTGATGTCTCTATAGAGGATATCTACTGACCACCTTCATCTACTCCCTGAAAGTCATGCATTATTCCTACCATCTCTCTGACTTCACACCGATTTTACAATGCCTCAAATGCTACAGTTCTGGACACTAAAAAACTACTTGTTTTAAACTTTGAATATGTTCCAACTCGGAGGAGGAAAATTTGGAACACAAGAAGTCTCACTCTGCCACCTCTTATACCTAAATGCAAGGAATATAAACTATCCTTCCATAAAGACAAGCCAGTGGACATTCCTAACCCATTCTTTTCAGCTGCTAATTTCCTACCTCACTTTACACCATCCACTTATCCACCAACACAATGCTCAAATACCCCCTCCCCCAGTACCTCACACAGCATTCCACCACCAACTACCTCTCACTCCTTCACAACTGCTCTGTGGCCACTCCAGTCCTCAACATAATATAATACCTTTTCTACATGTCAGGTATACAGACCATAGCCGATATCAATGACATACTATTCTATAGAAAGCCACTC